>JAWQEG010000252.1:5000-79315 GCA_033782935.1 Petrolisthes cinctipes | reverse complement strand
TCCTCCTTCCGTCCTTCGAAGTAAATAAACTTTGACCTGACATATACCCAGTAGAGATAACACCGTGACCTGATAATGTGTATTTGTTAACCTGTAGAGTTTGTTGACCTGACCTGACCTGTCTATATTCTAATGATTATCCCCATAAGACTAGACTAAATAATTGACCTGTATATATTGACCTGATTAATTATGTAATTAGTTTATGACCTGACCTGTATTGACTCGAGATAAAACCGTGACCTGATATGTATGTATGTATGCATGTATGTATGTATGTATATATGTATGTATGTAGAGAAAAAAAAAAAACCAGTCGTCATTCGTTTATATCCAAAGTAAATTCTTGTTGTTTATATTCAAAGTAATGTGGTTTGTTGATTAATTTTCCTCCTTTCTTCCCTTCAGGCTGGCTTACCGTGGATCCAACAAGAGCAGTCGTGTACAGATGGTGAAGTTGGTGTGTGTGACGGTGGTGGTGTCTGCCTTCATTATTGGATTCTTCATCATTACCTCCAACTACCTCAACGCCAGAGCCTGTCAGTGTCCTCAGGTAAGTACACACACACACACACAAGAGAGAGAGAGAGAGGAGAGAGAGAGAGAAGAGAGAGGAGGAGAGAGAGAGAGAGAGGAGAGAGGAGAGAGAGAGAGAGAGAGAGAGAGAGAGAGAGAGAGAGAGAGAGATCGAGAGACACACACACACAGAGAGAGAGAGAGAGAGAGCGAGAGAGAGAGAGAGAGAGAGAGACTCACACACATTACATTACAATACCAAATAACAATTCTCTTATACACTTTTTTTTTCTAGGTACATAGATAATGTATAGGATTCAAGACTTAAGCATTATTTGAGGATATTTACTGGATTAACATTGAGATTATCCATTTGCTGGCATATATAGTTTGATGACTTATTATGTTACCATGAAGTCTCAACATAGCAGACACTCACCTTTCTATATATAAGACTCTCACCTTCCTATATATGACACTCACTTTCCCTATACACACACCTATACAGAGTGAGGTTGAGCTGAACAAACTGAGGGCTGCTGGCTTCTTTGGACCTCCGAGGGCGAGTGGACTAGTCGACCTCCAGACCAACAACCTGGAGGAGCAGATTGTCAAGAATATATTGGAGGAGAGAGTAGAGGAGCAGGAGGAGGAGAACGAGATGAAACAACGACGACGTGAAGATGAGATGATGGGTGGTGGTAATGACCTTGACCTCGGAGATGATACCACACTGCCCAAGGTGCTGGAGGTTATCAGGGAGGACGAACTGCCTCTACCACGGGAGGTAGGAAGGAAGGAAGGGAAGGAGGGAGGGAGAGAGGGAGGGAAGGAAGATGGAAGGAGGGAAGAGTGAGGGAGGGAAGATGAAGGAGGGAAGGAGTGAGGAGGGAAGATGGAGGGAAGGAGGGTTAGATGGAGGAAGGAAGGGAGGGAAGGAGGGAAGATGGGAGGGAAGGAGGGTTAGATGGAGGAAGGAGGTAGGAAGGGAGGGAGAGAAGGAAGGGAGGGAGGGTTAGATGGAAGGAAGGGAGGGAGGGAGGGAGGGAGATAAGAATGGACAGAAAGATAGTGGAGGAATTTAGTTGGGAATGAATTTAAGACCGACTCTACCACTTCTCTTGACACACACACACACACACACAACTTAACACAAACTAACCCCTTCCACCATACTTCTCTCTCCACAAAAACAGGAAGTTGAAGCCATCGTGGAAGCCGAGAGGGAACTGGAGAAGGAACTGGTGGAGGAGGAAGAAGAGTTGGTGAGGGTTGAGGAAGCAGAGGAGGAGGCACTGAGAGACGTATTACAGGCACAAGTTGAACACATGAAGAAGATTAGACTACCTATTGATCTCATCCTTGGCAATCCAGCCCTTGTTAGTATTCATTGTTGTTGTTAAGTTGATTGAGTGATTGGTTGGTTGATTGAGTGACTGATAGATTGGTTGACTGATTGGTGGTGGTTTAGTTGATGGTAACATTGTCTGGTTGGCTGATTGGTTGAGGGAGTGATTGATTGGTTGGTTGATTGATTGGTTTGTTGATTGATTGGTTGTTTGGTTGATTGAGTGATTGATAGATTGGTTGGTTGATTGTTTAGTTGATGGTAACATGGTCTGGTTGGCTGATTGGTTGAGGGAGTGATTGATTGGTTGATTGATTGAGTGACTGATAGATTGATTGATTGTTTGGTTGGCTGATTGGTTGAGGGAGTGATTGATTGAGTGAGTGATTGATTGGTTGGTTGATTGATTGAGTGACTGATAGATTGGTTGACTGTTTGGTTGGTTGTTTAGTTGATGGTAACATGGTCTGGTTGGCTGATTGGTTGAGGGAGTGATTGATTGGTTGGTTGATTTATTGGTTTGTTGATTGATTGGTTGTTTGGTTGATTGAGTGACTGATAGATTGGTTGGTGGTTTAGTTGATGGTAACATGGTCTGGTTGGCTGATTGGTTGAGGGGAGTGATTGATTGGTTGGTTGTTGATTGAGTGATTGATAGATTGGTTGGTTGACTGTTTGGTTGGTGGTTTAGTTGATGGTAACATGGTCTGGTTGGCTGATTGGTTGAGGGAGTGATTGGCTGATTGGTTGAGGGAGGGACTGATAGATTGGTTGGTTGACTGTTTGGTTGGTGGTTAGTTGATGGTAACATGGTCTGATTGGTTGACTGATGGGTTGATTAGTTGATTGAATGACTGACTGATTGGATGTTTAGTTGATGTCTGGTTGGCTGATTGGTTGATGATCTGATTGGTTGATAGTACACATTGTTAGCACATGTACAGTCGCGGCACATAGTCCTTGATCAGGGTGTAAGGGGAAGTCTGGTCAAGGATTATGTGCCGCGACTGTACATTGTCTAGCTGCTACTATTTAATAAACCGATTATTATTATTATTATTATTATTATACTTGGTCGATAATTGTCTACTAATATGAAATGAAATAACATGTCAGGTGTAATGATGACATAAGTAACTTGTATTGATTGTGTGTGTATGGAAGATTAATTTGTATTGATTGTGTGTGTATGGATGATTAACTTATACTGCTTGTGTGTGTGTGTGTGTGTGTGTGTGTGTGTGTGTGTGTGTGTGTGTGTGTGTGTGTGATGATATAATTAACTTGTCTAATATATCCAGGCTGGTCGTGATGTGAACTGTGAGGTGGAGCGTCGTCAACACCACTAGGACCAGGCATTATGACCCAGGCTATTATTGTGACCTGCAGTGACCCAGAAGATGAACCCCGACCCTTCCCTCCACCCCAGCCACCACGCCGCCCCTTCAGCCCCGGCCCCGGCCCCGCCCCCCCTCTCTCCATCCTGGGACCCATAATGAAGATGTTAGCCTCTCGTCCCATCAAGGCTCGTCCCGTTCTATGTGTCCTAATAGCCCCTGTATATCCGGCCCCATGTCTGGCCCTGTCCCTGCCCCATTCCCTGGTATGGTATTGGAAGGACGTAGTAACTCTGGTCCTATTAGTATCCATGGCCCTATGACCATCCGTGGCCCTATTCCCATCTTGGCCCCTGAGCCTCACATGATGGGGCCACATCCCAGACAAGATGATATGGGTCCTCGTAACAAGATGCTGCCAATCCACCTACAGCCTCTAGTACGTGTGTCCCCCCGTATGCCCCGTCTCATGGCCCCACCCCAACCCTTCCCCGGCCCCATGTCCCTGGGTTCCCTTCACCGTGGGGCACTCCCTCTGCCAGTACCCCAGCCCCGTGCTGCTCAGGACCCCATCTCACTGCCTGGTATCCGTCTCCGTCCAAGTCCATTCCTACCCAAGACTCTTAGTGGTAAGTAACGTGTTGCTCAACCAATATTACCTACATTATTATTATTATTATTATTATTATTATTCATATTATCACGAGCGGAGCGAGCGGCGAGCCAAGCTAATCTTCTAAATTTTCAGACATTTTTCTTGACCCTGATTTTGGAAAGGTTTTTGGCCTGTATGGTGGTCAACCTCAGTTCTTGTGACCCAGATTTTGAAAGTGTCCGAACCTAACTCCTCCTAGAGGACCTAGACCATACCATATATCATATCCAATATTTCTGGGAAGTTTTCTTCAGTATTGGGGAAGGTGTTAAACTTATTTTGAATTAGCCTGGTGGTCAACCTCAGTTCCTGTGCCCTAGATTTTGGAAAATGTCTGAACCTAACTCCTCCTAGACCATACCACTGATATCATCATCAAACTTTCAGGGAAGTTTCCTACGACTTTTAATCAGCTTGACCTTCCAAAGTCTTCATCTTTATTTTAATTTTATTATTATTATATTACAGTGGTGCGTGGAGCCAGACGTATCGACTCCCACCCAGCCACCCACATGGAGATGCGTGCCCCACCCCCACCACCACACCACCCCCACCACCAACACCTACACCAACTCCGTTCCCGCCCCGAGGCTAAGGACTTTGGCCCACCAAGAGTACACACCGTTATCTCCCCAAGGAATGAACCCCAACCCCATCACCCTCCAATGAATCTTCCTAAACTCCCACACAACATCCGTATCCAGACCAACCCTATGCCCAAGGAAGTCATGATGCCACCCAAACCATCGCTCTCCTACCTGAACGTCCCTCTCCACTTCCCTTCCCTGGACCTGCCTTCTCCCTCCCACCTCCAAGGTTTGACCCCAACGGTAGGGTCGGCACGATCAGGGAAATTAATGCTGATGCTGAGATTTTCGTCAAGGATTTGCCCCTGCCTTCACCCCAACAACAACAACAACAACAACAACAACAACAGCAGCCCCTACACACCCCCAACCACACCAGCCCTCACCCCCACCACAACAACAACAACAACAACAACAACAACAACAGCACCCCTCACCTCCCCAACAGCAGTCCTCCCAATCGTCATCCAGCCTGCCTCCCCACCCCAACCCTCTCCCCCCCCAGAGTTCCCAGCCTCGCAAGCACCATCTTCTCTTGGTCAACTAAGGCACACACACCATGTATTCTTGAACAGCCCTTAATTGTTTATGGATTAAGGAGAGGTACAGTTTTGGCATTTTGGGAGATAATGATTCCTCCAAACTATTCCCAGCAACGGGCCACAATTATTTTTGTCAATCTGGTCCTGTTTCCTGCATATATACTTTGGAGGAATAAAGGCACTCCAATGTACCAAATGTATACTCTCCCCTTAATTAAGACTTAAATAACTGAGCCCCAAACAAATCTGCCTAATTCTCTTTGTTATATATCCCCCAAACCCAATACCCTTACTATAACAAAATGTAGCCCTAATCCACATAAACAAAAAAACCCTATTATCAACATTCACTTAATCTCACTCAGAGCCAACACATCCAAGCCCAAGCCTAACCCATAATACCCGAGTCCAATGCAGTCAGTCCTAATGTAAACAAACCCTTAAACTCAACCCCATACCAAAAATCCAACCTAATGTAACCCTATCTTGATTAAACTCAACCCCATAAACTCAACCCCTTAAACTCGACCCCATACCACAAATCTCCTAATGTAACCCCATCTTGATAAACTCAACCCCATAAACTCGACCTCCTAATGTAACGCCATCTTGATTAAACTGAACCCCATAACTCGACCCCTTAAACTCGACCCCATACCAAAAATCCAATCTAATGTAACCCTGTATTAGTCGTCAGTTACTTAGTCCTGCAGGGGTAATCCAACAACACAACATCAATCAGTCTTACCATAACAAAAAAATACAAACAAATCAGTCTTACCATCACAAAAATACAACCAAATCAGTCTTACCACAACACAAAAATACAACCTAATCAATCTTACTATAACAAAAAAATACAACCAAATCAGTCTTATCACAACAAAAGAATACAACCTAATGTGAATCTGTTATGCAAGAATATATTATGTGGTGTATACGATGACTTGGTACTGATACGATGGGTGTGTAGTGTGTCTATGGATGGCCATCGTACCGACAACACCACAACACCATACCTAACCCAAGTTCATATTTGATTACTACCACAACAACCACCACTACAACAACCACAACCACCACAACAACCACCACTAAAACCACAACCACAACAACCACAACCACTACAACCACACCCTTACCCAACACAACAACCACTACAACAACAACCACAATGACCACTACCACCACAACCACCACCACCACTACAACAACAACTACAACAACCACAACCACCCCCTTACCCAGTCCTTACCTCGAACCATGTATAATTACTCACTACAACCACTACAACCATTCTCCTTCCATTGTAGAGTATTTTGCATGGCTAATAAATAAATAATCTGTCATATTTCTTTTACCACACACACACACACACACACACACACACACACTTGGATTCAAAACATCTATAGAGGGAGTAGCATATAATAATAATTCACTTACATACATTCAACATGGATTTTTACAGTGATTAAATATTTAGTTAGTTAATTAAAAAGATGTGGATAATTAATTTGACTTAGAGAATTATAAATATATAACACGTATGTATACCAAATATATTTAACAGATAAATTTACATTATTATTTTTATTATTATTATTATTTTTATCATTTTTATTTTTATTATTATTATTTATTTATTTTGTTTCTTTGATGTCTTGTACGAAACGAAACTTGAACATGGAATAAAACGCAATTCATTTGAGTGATCCTGCAGAAAAATTAGAATCAGAATATTGAAGCAGTGTGTGTGTGTGTGTGGGTGGGTGAAGCAATATGGCGGCTTGGTTGACGTCACATTAACCTTGACTTGTACTCCCCTCCTCTATTGAATGTTAATTGTTATTCTAAAATGGGAAGTTATTAGTTGACACCAGCACCAGATAAGGATGTGGAAAGTAAGGGGGGGGGGGGGGGAAGGAAGGAAAAATAAACAACAACAACAACAACAACAACAAAACAACAACAATAAAATAATAAGAAGTGAAATAATCTCTTGTTATTCGTATTATAATAAAAATAATATAATATAATATAAAAATAATATAAACATAATTATAATAAAAGGAGGTGGGGTTTATAATTATGAAGGAAAAAATTATAGTACTTTAATTAACAATGTGCTATTTTATATGAATTTGAAAATGATATCAGTGGGAAATTTACTGAAAAATAAAAAATAAAAAAATATATATATATCTATCTCATGCACTCTCTCTCTCACTTTTAAATCTCTCCAAAGTCAAAAAATATGACCATTATTAATAAAATAAAACTACCTAAAAATCGATGCAAACATTGTGATACTCCATATAGGATCTTTTTACTGTAGAATAAAAAAATATAAAAACCCAAATACTCTTTTAATAAACCCTTTAAAAAAATATATATAAAATCCAACTGCAAGCCTTAGGGGCCGGATTCACTAACGCAGTTACGAGACCTTAGTGACGTTAAGGGACCTTAGCGGGTGAGAGAGCTATTCACTAACGAGTTAAGGGAGTCTTAACCTAAACTATCGTACGGTATTACCTAAGGGAGAGAGGAGGCACCCTTACGCGAGATAAGGGAGTGAAATGTCCGACAAACGAAGAAAAACGGAGCTGCCAGGCGTACTTTACAGACATGTCACCATGGGACTCGTTGTTGCTGTTGATCAGGAACTTGCATTGCAACTCCATGTTGATGATAATCACCAAATATGGTATTATCGTTTTCCTTGAGTGGAAATATTGAGATTATGTGATGAGCTTCAGAAATTGGAAGAGTTACCAGGCGATCTCATGTTATCCCCACTCATATATTGGTTTTAATTGCCTTAAGATTTTATGCAAGTGATGGCTTTCAGTGTTGTTGGTCTAGTGTGTCTAGAGTAATAAATAAAGTGACAGAAGCCCTCTACAGAAAAGCAAGACTGGAAATAAAAATGCCTAGAGGAATAGCTGCCACAACAGACACTAAGCATATATTTCATAGACTAAGAGGTTTTCCTAATGTAATTGGAACAATTGATTGCACACATGTTCCAATTAAACCACCTAGGGAAAGTGAACATTTATATGTGAACAGGAAACAGTATCACTCTATCAACATCCAAGTTGTTGCCAACAGTGATCGGAGTACTAGTAGCCTACATAACTAATGTGTGTGCAAATTACCCTGGCAGCACTCATGATGCATTTATCTGGAATAACTTTCACCTTAGGCAGAGATTTGAGAATGGAGAATTTGGAACTTCTTGATATAATCTAACTTCAGGCCTTAATTAACACCCATCACATGAGCTAAAAGGAATTCGTCAAGAATTGTGGACTAAATACAATAATACCTATGTTTCTAGGAATCATATGGTTAATGTTGATGATCATTACTGCTATATATCGTAACATATATTATGTCACACTGTATACTGTACCACCATGAAGGAATTGTTGATATTTCATACTTACACATTAAATTACCATATATATTCAACTGATGCAAGTTAACTTTGCTACTTTACCCCACAGTCGTCAGTAGTGTGTCCAAGTGAAGTCCCCATAAACTTCATTGCTTATTAGTAACATAAAGTTGGGCTACTTTTGATATTTTGCAAAGTTTTCACAGATTACTTTAAAACCCACAGTCCTATTCACCCTATTCAAAACTCGTACAGTATATTCCAAATGTTTTCCCCAAATAAACAGCTACAACAGAGGCTCTTTCTCTAAACCCTTTAAAAAAATATATATAAAACCCAAATACTCTTTTAATAAACCCTCTTAAATAAAATATATATATAAAATCCAAATACTCTTTCAATAAACCCTCTTAAAATATATATATTATTATTGTATGTGATTATTTTATTTTGCCATACTTTATTAATTAAGAAATATTAGTTAAAGAGTCTTGTAGTACAGTTACAAACAAAAGTACTGTGTCTCCTTATATTCATTATTTAAAAACATTTATTCAATATAATTTTTAATAGTACTGTGCCTCCTTATATTAATTATTTAAAAACATTCATTTAATATAATTTTTAATAGTACTGTCTTCTTATTTATATTCATTATTTAAAAATATTCCTTCAATATAATTTCTAATCGTTATTTTCCATAATGGCCGCATCTAAATGATAAACAATAATATATGATAATTCTAAGAAAAAAAAGAATAACAATCTTAAAAAAACAAACAATAATGTATAATAATATATTTAAATAATTTTAAACCACTTTCTAAAATAAATAACGGATAATAATATATAATAACTTCAAGTAATGATAAGCACTTTCTAAAATTAAAAGTGACAATAATATACACAAATTTTCAAGTAATAATCACCACATAAAAAAAAGGGGGGGAAAAAGAAAAAGAAAAAAAAAATAATAATAATAATAATTACTCGGCATTCATAATATAATCATCATCATCATACAACAACAACAACAACAACAACAACAATAATTTATAAAGTGCTCTAAATATAACTGTTGTGTGAGTGTATGTATGTGTGTGAGTGTATGTATGTATGTATGTGAGTGTATGTATATGAGTGTATGTGAGTGAATGTATGTATGTATATGAGAGTGAGTGAGTAAATGTATATGAGTGAGTGAGTGAGTGTGTATGTATGTATGTGAGTGAATGTATGTGAGTGTATGTATGTATGTGAGTGTATGTATGTGAGTGTATGTATGTATATGAGTGTATGTCTATTAGTGAGTGAATGAGTGAGTGTATGTATGAGTGTATGTATGTATGAGTGTATATGTGAGTGAATGAGAGTCGAACCAACCAACCCACCAACCCACCCAGCCAGCCCTGATATGACCCCCTGGTGAGTGAGATGCGTGTGTCAGATTACCACAGCACGGCATCACTTACTTCTTATACCATCTTACCTCCTCAGGGTACCTTAATTATATGAGGGGCAGAGAAGTCACAGAACCTCTTATACATATATTTACATTTATATATATTTATGGTGGGCTGTTGCTTCATCCTAACTATTCCTGGAAACACACACACACACACACACACACAAATAAACTAACGTGGTCTATTTTCTCCATCTTTTTTTTATCTATCTATCTTCCTCCAATGTTTTCCCCATCATTATTTTTATCTATCTATCTTCCTTCAATTTTTCTCCATCATTATTTTTATCTATCTATCTTCCTTCAATGTTTCTCCATCATTTTTTTATCTATCTATCTTCCTTCAATGTTTTCCCCATCATTATTTTTATCTATCTATCTTCTTTCAATTTTTCATCCATCATTTTATCTATCTATCTTCCTCCAATGTTTTCCCCATCATTATTTTTATCTATCTATCTTCCTTCACATGTTTTCCCCATCATTATTTTTATCTATCTTCCTTCAATGTTTTCCCCATCATTATTTTTATCTATCTATCTTCCTTCAATTTTTCATCCATCATTTTATCTATCTATCTTCCTTCAATGTTTTCCCCATCATTTTTTTATCTATCTATCTTCTTCCAATGTTTTCCCCATCATTATTTTTATCTATCTTCCTTCAATGTTTTCCCCATCATTTTTTTATCTATCTATCTTCCTTCAATGTTTTCCCCATCATTATTTTTATCTATCTATCTTCCTCCCCCATCATTTTTTTTATCTATCTACCTTCCTTCAATGTTTTCTCCATCATTATTTTTATCTATCTATCTTCCTCCCCCCATCATTTTTTTTATCTATCTATCTTGGTCTCATACTAACCCTAAACTACACTTGCTTGCCAATCCTTCTTCTCCTTCATAGCATAATAACACGTTGAGGATAATTATCTTTGGGAATCCACTCACTCACTCGTCTGCATGGCTGTAATGTGAAAGGTTTATAATTATTTTCCAGCTGGGATTGTTGTATGTGAGTAAATTTGAGACCATCACTGACTTGATAACAAAAAGAAAAATATATATATATATAATAATTGTGTGATAATTTTGTTGACCATATATATATAGTATTTCGTTTATTCCTTCACTTACCCTCTTCTATCTTTCATTCCTTCATTTATCCCTCTATTCTTCTTCCCATCATTATCAGATATACTCGTAGTTACTTTTCTAACCCAACTTATAAACAGAGATATAAAAAGAGGACATAGAGAGGAGAGACAACAAGCAAGCAAGCAAGAAGGAAACAGAAGGAATACCGAGGGACAGTGGCAAAAAATTAAATGATGAGGCTGGCTGGCTCGGGTGTAAAGGGGCGTCAAAACCCTATAACCTCTTAGTATCATCATCACACACGAGTAACACGAGCATTATCATCATCATCATCATCATCTTCCCTTGTTCAGTCAATTGCGTCTCTCTCCATTTCTTTGGGGTCAGAGGGAATGACTGAAAAAAGAAGAAAAATTATCCTAAGGGTTTTTTTTTGGTGTTAGTAAAATCTGGAGCAACTAAATCCTCCAAACTATTCCAAGCAACAGAACAACAACACACCATTATATTTGTTCATCTGGTCTTGTTTGTTAAATCCTCCAAACTATTCCAAGCAGCAACAGAAGAACAACACACCATTATATTTTGTTCATCTGGTCTTGTTTGTTAAATCCTCCAAACTATTCCAAGCAACAACAGAACAACACACCATTATATTTTGTTCATCTGGTCTTGTTTGTTTCCTGGCATACTATGGAGGAATCAAGGCACTCCAATGTAACAAAAGTGAATTACCTCCTCAATAATAACACGAGGGGGAAAGAAAGATATTGGACTGATTTGAGAATGAAAGGAGGAGAAGATCGCATTAGGCATATATGGAAGAAGAGCCTAACACATCAAGTTGGTAATTCTTTTTTGGTACATTGGAGTGCCTTGATTCCTCCAAAGTATAATATATGCTAGGAAACAGGACCATTGAAGAAGAGCAAAAATAATGGTGTTCTGTTGTTGCTTGAAATAGTTTGGAGGATTCAGTTGCTCCAGATTTACCAACACCAAACTTTCCCATTAAATAAATAACTTAATAAACAACGACTTGAGTCTCACATAATATAATAGTGTTGATGGACTAACAGCAAACGATTTAATTAAGAACCCTAGAGGTGATCGTGTATGAGAATTGGAGGCTTCTGATTTCTCCTGTCATGGTGTGTGTTTCGTGGCAATATTTGAAGGACTCATTTAATTCCAATTTATATCTGACTACATCACAGAAAATACTCTTCATTTGTGACTATAACTTAAACATTTTTTTTTTTTTTTTTCTTAACCGGAACCATGCAGTCTAACGTAGAATTTTCCGGCTTGAATCAAGAATACGACTCGGCGCTTTCATAAAATTAGTGATCATACAAACAACCTCCATCTTCCAATCCCCGTCCTTCAGTCACTATTCTTAGATCTGATGAGGTTCACGGGTTCATCATATACCCATGCTGGAGGTTGAAGGAAAGGCCAGCCAGAGGACACCTGAGATTAAGGGGTTGCGGGAGTAGGGGGACAGGCTTGGGGGGGGGGAGGGTTTAGGGGGGTGCGGGAGTAGAGGACAGGCTTGGGGCGGAGGGTTTAGGGGGGTGCGGGAGTAGGGGGACAGGCTTGGGGGGAGGGTTTAGGGGGGTGCGGGAGTATTGGACAGGCTTGGGGGTGGTTTAGGGGGGGGTGGGAGTAGGGGACAGGCTTGGGGGGGGAGGGTTTAGGGGGGTGCGGGAGTAGGGGACAGGCTTGGGGGAGGGTTTAGGGGGGTGCAGGAGTAGGGGACAGGCTTGGGGGGTGCGGGAGTAGGGGACAGGCTTGGGGGGGAGGGTTTTGGGGGGTGCAGGAGTAGGGGACAGGCTTGGGGGGGAGGGTTTAGGGGGGTGCGGGAATAGGGGACAGGCTTGGGGGTGCGGGAGTAGGGGACAGGCTTGGGGGGGGAGGGTTTAGGGGGTTGCTGGAGTAGGGGACAGGCTTGGGGGGGAGGGTTTAGGGGGGTGCTGGAGTAGGGGACAGGCTTGGGGGAGGGTTTAGGGGGGTGCAGGAGTAGGGGACAGGCTTGGGGGGTGCGGGAGTAGGGGACAGGCTTGGGGGGGAGGGTTTTGGGGGGTGCAGGAGTAGGGGACAGGCTTGGGGGGGAGGGTTTAGGGGGGTGCGGGAATAGGGGACAGGCTTGGGGGTGCGGGAGTAGGGGACAGGCTTGGGGGGGGAGGGTTTAGGGGGGTGCTGGAGTAGGGGACAGGCTTGGGGGGGAGGGTTTAGGGGGGTGCTGGAGTAGGGGACAGGCTTGGGGGGGAGGGTTTAGGGGGGTGCTGGAGTAGGGGACAGGCTTGGGGGAGGGTTTAGGGGGGTGCGGGAGTAGGGGACAGGCTTGGGGGGGGAGGGTTTAGGGGGGTGCTGGAGTAGGGGACAGGCTTGGGGGAGGGTTTAGGGGGGTGCGGGAGTAGGGGACAGGCTTGGGGATGGTTTAGGGGGGTGCGGGAGTAGGGGACAGGCTTGGGGGTGGGGGGGGATTAGGGGGGTGCGCGAATAGGGGACAGGCTTTCTACCCACCCCAAGCCTGTCCCCCAATTCCCACAACCCCCAAACCACCCCCACCCCCAAGCCTGTCCCCCCTACTCCCGACCCCCCCCTAAAAAAAAATAATCCGCACCCCCTAAACCCCCTTAATTAAACCATGCATAAAACGTATGAAAGTGTATAAAAATGTATGTGCATTCCCGCTTGTGGAGAATGACACGTGGCCAGGTTATGTATGTATGTATGTATGTATGTATGTATGGGTGGAGTGGGCGGGCAGGCAGGCAGCTCATCAAAAACACGACCAACCAACCCCCCACTGGGAAAATAGGTCTCCTTCTGGAAAAATTACCTTCTTCTTCTCCTTCTTTACCTGGTTCTATATAAAAGCGATGGAGAGTGTATTCCAAGGCAGTCCCACTCATGTCATTGGGTCAGGTATAGTAAGTCGTCGCATCACATTACATACTCCAACTCGATACTAATTCATTTCAACTCAACTCTTGCTATTTTACATTCACTCGCTCGCTTAAACTTTTATCATTACATTCATTCACTCGCTTAATTTTTACCATTACAGACACTCACTCGCTTCACTTTTACCATTACAGACACTCACTCGCTTCACTTTTACCATTACAGATATTAACTCGCTTAAACTTTTACCATTAGACACTTACTCGCTTAACTTTTACCATTTGACACTCACTCGCTTCAACTCTTACCATTAAACACTCACTCGCTTCAACTCTTGCCATTACAGACACTCGCTACACTGATTCGTACTCGTTGACAATACAGACAGATATACAGACACTCGTTTGATTGCTGTGGTCCTCGTTTTCATTCTCGGGAAAATTATAATATATATTTTCCTGCACATCAATCAACATGTCTTCTTCCCAGGTAAGATGAGTTAATTAGATAGTACACCTGTCTTAATATACTCTACCTGTATTTAGGATTACACGTAAATTATAATTGGCTTCTCAATAATTCATAAATATATTCACTTTCTAATCTTATTCCCAAAATTCTATTCTATTATTCCCATCTTTTATACAATTGAGTGAATTAATTAAAGGGAGAAGAAAGAAGGACGAGAGAGAAGTGATAAAGAGGAGTCAGCAAACACGAAGGAAAAAGGAAAGGGGGGGGGGGTATGTTCAGATTACTATTCCTACAATGACATCTAGTAGGAAAGGGAGGAGAGTTGAAGAGAGGAAAGGGAATGGTTCGAGTCCAAATGGGTGCCCAAACCACTAAAGTATTTCCCCACATTTTATCAGGTAGTAACTCACTATGGGACGTTTAGCTAGGTCAGATAGGGTATGTTTACAAGTTAAGGTAGTATGGTGAGGTCAAAGATTGGTTGGTATATGATTATTTTAGAGCAAGTTAATGTGTGGTTTAATGAATGAAGGATGGTTTTACAGACTCCCAACCCAACACATAAACACTAGATTCTCCTACAACAACACATGCACCCCAACCCTTCCCTTACACACACACACATTCCTCCCTATACTATAACACATAGGTTACTCATTACACACACCTTCCTTCTATACTATAACACATTACACACACACTCTATCCTACTATTATAACACATACACACCACTTACTCATTACACACTCCTTCCTTCTATACTATAACACATTACACACACACTCTATCCAACTATAACACATACACACCACTTACTTATTACACACTTACACACCACTTACTTATTACACACTTACACACACCTTACTTCTCCTATTACACATTACACACACACCCAATCCAACTATAACACACCCCAACTGCCTCTTATACACACACCTCGATTTAACACACCCTAGAGCAAGTGAGGATAGGATTTCCTGGCTGTGTGCTCTTCCTAGTGGAGGTGTTCTGTTCTCCAGTGAATTGTAATGAACTTCAGTGACATTCTTGTTGATCCGTGAGTGAGATAATCAATAATATATATGTGTTTCTCTTCAACAGTCTGTAGTGCTGGTGGTGTGCTTGGCTGTCCTCGCTTTAACTATGGTAAGGATTAATTGTTTTGCTTACAATTTCACTCACTGCATGCTCATTTCTTCCACCTCTCGTTCTTCGTAGGGTTTGGCCGCCCCTTTTTACTCAAGATACTTTAAGTTCCACATCTAATGCAGAATCCATTGCTGTAAACAAAACATGCGTATCTCAAATAAAATTAGAGGAATATTTAGTTCAGCGGGGGAAGTTTAAAGCCACGACCATTGGTAAGGTGACAGACAGTATACTTTTGGTACAGTTGGACACAGGAATTCGTGGTACAGTTCAAGTGAAAGGTGGACAATTTCTCCCAATATCAAATTCCTTAGTGCCAAATAGGAGACACCAGGGACAGAAGTCAGTATTGAGGATGGTAATAAAAAGCAAATACCTGCATAATAGACACTGGTTACGCAAATGGGACAAGTATCTTTCACCTGGGCTGTACCACTAATTCCTATGTCCAACTGTACATTAATTAAAGTGCCTTGATAACTCCAAAGTAAGCCACGGAAACAGAACCAGATTGACAAAAATAAAGGCGGCCTATTGTTTGGAATAAATTAGAGGAATCATGCAGTTACTCCAGATTTACCACCACCAACAACAATGTACAACCTTCCTAAGTAAACAAACCTTACCACCAACCAATAAATAACATCATTGTTGTCTTCCTAACAGGTGTACACTCGCATTCCAAAATTTGTATCCAGGTCTTGTTGAAGTTTCGAATCATTTGACATACTAGCTAGTGAACCAATTACAACGCTTATCCTGTTTCATATTTGCTTGAGCTCGCTTAATACTCGATCAGGCTATTCGAAGCAAGCCTGGAATCCTGGATACATATTTTGGATCGCGAGTGTACCTACATGTAGACATTACCACCAACCTATGTACAGTTGGACACAGGAATTGGTGGTACAGCCCAGGTGAAAGATACTTGTCTCATTTGAGTAACCAGTGTCTATTATCAGGTACTTGCTTTTTATTAGCATCCTCAATACTGACTTCTGCCCCTGATGTCTCCTATTTGGCACTAATAAGGAACTTGATATTGGGAGAAATTGACCATCTTTCACTTGGGCTACAGAATACCACCCATTCATTTATCCAACTGTACTGTATAATAACATCATAATTATCTTCCTATACTCACAGGCGTACCCACATCGCCAGGAGTCGTCAGGCTCGTACAGAATCCGGCCCAACACGTACAAGGAGTTCCTTCATTACAACTGTCAGGGAGTGTATGATACCCACGCCTACTACCTTCTCAATGACATCTGTAGTGACTGTCAGAACCTGTACCGTGAACATCGCAGCGTCCTTCATGAGTGCAAGTCAGTACAAAACTAACACAAAAAATAAACAAAATATAATCATAAAAACAAATAATACAAATTAACAAAAATAATAATAATAAAGAAGTACAATTTTTCATTCATGCATGCACGTATGAAACTCACAAAGGGGACAATGAAACATAATATTTAAGAGGACACTCCTGCTTTCTCTCTCCCCCACACACATTTTCTTCTCTCACTCACTCACGTATAATTTCTGTTTCCTTTCTGCCGCAGGTCCAACTGTTTCCTCTCCAGCATGTTCCCGAGTTGTGTGAGTGCCCTGGCAATGGACGAGGGTAAAGATGACTACAACCGACTCATCAAAATTATCAACGGCGGCTCTGTTGACTCCAAGGAAAATATCATGGATTAATTATATTATTGAGGGGTTCGATCGTGTTGATGTTGTTGTTGAATTGAAAGACTAATCAGTTGATCTCTTATTCGTCTACTTATAATTAGGTGATCAGTCTGTTTATAAAATTATCAACGGCTCTTTTGACTCCAAGGAAAATATCATGGATTAATTATTGAGGGGTTCGATTCCCGTATGATCAGATCTCTTATTATTCGTATACTTATTATTAGGTGATCAGTCTGTTTATAAAATTATCAACGGTTCTTTAGACTCTATGGAAAATAATTATGATGGATTAATTAAGGAATTCTTTCGTGTGTTGTGGTGGTCGAATTGGAGGGTTACCGATTCCCATAATTATGATTTAATTATGGGATCCTGTGATGTAGTTTGAAAATTGAAGGTAAAGGAGTCCTTCAATTACTGCCGCGAAACACTATCTGAAAGGAAGGAGCTTGTTTTGTGGCATAGTCTGGAGGAATCACAGGAGCCTTCTATTCTCATACACAATCACAAGGTCCTTAAAGGAATAGTATACGTTTGATAGATTGGAGCGCCTTGATTCCTCCAAAGTATGCTAGGAAATAGACCCAGATGAAAAAAATAATGGTATCCTGTTGCCTGGAATAGTTTGGAGGATTCATTTGCTCCAGATTTACCACCCAAAACAGACGAGGACGACGACTATAACTGCCTCATTAAATATTTGAATGGTTTTGATGGTCTGTCAATTTCCTAGTATAATTTGGAGGAATCAGCAGCATTCCAGTTCATCCCCAATATTCACCTAACTTACTTAATTAAGGGCCCAGTGATCGTGTATGAGACTTGGTGGCTTCTGATTCCTCCTGATTTTGCCACGAAAGAAGCTCCTTCAATATGGGTGGTGTTTCGTGACAATGTTTGAAGAACTCGCTAACCTCAAATTTTCTGACTACATCCTCTATCTCTATCTTTATCCTCTATCTAGTCAAACCACGGCTTCATTCAACCTTCAACTTGCATTCTGGGGATCACAGGACAATCTAAACTGAATGAATTTGGCCCAAGAACAAAGTATGAATGACGAGAGATGAAACAAGGTGCTCATGTCATAACTCCTTCACCAGCAGACTTACAAGGAAAGGGGTTCAGGGGAATAAAAACCTACCTTGAGAAATTTGAAGGCTACCGATTCCTCCAAACTACTACTCTGGGAAACAGCTGAAGCCCTCGGGATGAGACTATAGTAGAGGAGGGTTTTGTAGCAGAGTTTGGAGGACTATGTAGGCTTCAGTTTGCAGACAAAAGATTTAGTTGGCTTAAGTATCTGGAGATAAATATTGCCGTCAAAACTATATTACAATTTCTGATCAATTATAATTACTGCACTATACAGTATATATTTAATACATAAAGGAATAGTAAAATATTAGCATATTTATCATCCCTTCAGTGTATAAGAGATAATGTATACCTGTACTGTATGACAATATTGTATTATTGTGGTGTATTTTGTCACACACACAATCCTTCCTTCATAGCAAGAATAAAACTGCATCAATTCCGGCTTTTTCTTTGCCAATACAATAAGAAAACTTTACGGTGTCATCTACAGTTATGATGCAACACAAATACTAATGACTAAACAGGAATTAAACTCATGCCCGGGAAAGCACTGCAAATATCTCTGAACCTTGTGAGTTGTCCTTTTAATATTCACTTTGAGAAATGAAAGAAACAGATAAAAGACTATGAATGAACCATATAAAAAAAACACTGCTAACTAATGTAATTTCTTTGATGCGTGTGTTTGTGTGTGGGTGTAGGAGTTGACCTGTGTTTCATGAATTCGATGTCCAGAGTTGAAACATATAAAAATACATGATAAAAAAAAAATATATCTCTCTCATTCTCTTCAAGTGTTGCAACCACCTCATTATACCTTGGTCTGCACTTTCTCCTAAGCTCCTCTTATTACCTCTCTACTACATATAAGAGGATTAGTAATGAATAGAGCATATTTTTTTCTATAAATCTATATATCGCTTTAATGAATACAAAGTACAGATATAACAAACATATACACAGCAGTACACATATTTCTATATTTAAATATTATACCAACAATGTCTCTGATACATTCTTTACACAGACTGACAGTAAAGAAACAGGAGCAGAGAGAATATATCTTACTGTATGCTTACCAAATGACCTCTCCACCTCTGTTGTGCTAAATTCTATCTTGATTAACCCCATGACAATGGCTGCCATCATAATGAATTATCCTCTTATTAAAACAGGATAATTATTCATACACCAGCAGGAAACCTCTAATCATTACAAAATCGGAAGCCAATTTGTTTCAACAAATATTAGGGCATAGATTTACAGAACCAATTCTGTAATGGCCATACCAATCATTATTATTGCTAACCATTTGGAACTTGGGTTAAAATGGACATATTCTTGATCAACTGTGATTGAGATTGTCATGGTCATATACTCTAATTTCTTAGGGACTAGAACAAGACCCAAGCCATTTGAGATTTTCGCACTTTCTAGACAAGTGTGTTGGATAAAATTAAGTTTGTCTTAGGAGAATAAGAATGAGCAATTTAACACAGGCCTAGTCCACTGCAATAATAATCACCACCATCAGTAAGGGAGGATACAGCTAGGAAACTCTACCCTACACTTGCTTAGGGCATATTGTAGTGGTTATCTTGACTGCCTAGACCATGAACTTTCTTGAGCATGGTACTAAACAAGGGGTGATATTACTATATTAAATTACTTCTTTGAGGAAAGGCTCTTTGTTGCTCGATTCGTATAACAAAATAATACAAATTGAGCAATGAAGAGCCTTTTCTCTCAAAGAAGTAGTTTAATAATAGCACCCAAGATATCAGTGTGACGTGAGGACAGACGTGTTAAGACATAGATGCGATGTCAACAACCTGTGCCAGCTGTGACACCACCGGAGCGATGTCTTTGTCCAGGCTCATAACAAGACCTGTGTTGGCGTGGCTGGAGGCAATCACTGTCACCACCAACGGCAGCAAGTTGAAGTGCACCACCTGACATACACACACACACACACACATACGCAGTGTTAGTATTTTTACAGTTGTAACGAGGTTAGTAAATATATTTTTCACTTAGCATTTCTAGTTGTATCACCAATTTACTACATTGTTCACAAATTTACATGGTACACAAAGTGGCCTAAAAAATTGGCCAATTGGCATAACCCCATCTCCCCTTAATTAAGATAGAGGTGGCCACTGACCTGATAATTTCCATACATACAAATCATTTTCTTGTTCTTGCCCATACCCAGTTTGCCGGCCTGGTCTGTAGCCATACTGAAGGTGGAGATGAAGGTGGGTCGTAGTGCTAGATCTGGGGTCTCCTCTGATGCAACTGTTGGTCACATAACATTACATAACATTATGATTACCTACTTCTAAATACTTTTGTCCAGTGTAATATTAGACTGTGGACCCTTGGTATACAATGATTAAATACTTGTATCCATCACTTCATTATACACTCAGTAATTCAATGAAGACAACCAAATGTTTTCCCAGGCTTCTGTTATTCATTATCATACACACTTAGTGATCTGCTGGGACTGTCTTAAAATGATGGTGCAAATTTTTATCATCTTATATGGAGGGCTTATTGAACAGCACTCTACTCTACAATACAAATGCATACAAAGACTTAAGTCCTTAGATCACTTGCCAGCACATCATTTGGACACAACAAAGAACCACAACTACAGTGTACAAACAATATATCCGATCAGTGATGGATTATGCAAGCCCTGCCTGGGCCTCAAACCTCACTGAGACTCATCTCAACATCCTTCAGACCATACAGAATAGAGCCCTAAAGATAATCACAGGCTGCACAGCTACCACACCGACAGACCACTTACACCATGAAACCAAAGTCCTCAAAATCAAGGATCATCTTGACATGAAAGGCACACAAACACTTGCTGCAGCCTCCACAAACCCACACCATCCACTACACTACATGGCAAAACACCCACACATGCCAAGGAATATCAAAACAACACCCAGTACACGATATCATACACAAATACTATCATCTCTTACACCCTGCCCACTCCAAACCATTCTACAGAAACACATCCATACTCAAATCACTCATCAGTCCATCCAGTCACTCAAAAACAACACAGCTGCATGCACGACCTCCTGACATCCACTCATCTGAATCATCTCTTCCCTGTGAGGACAGAGACCACCTGGCTAGGCTGCGATGTGGCCATCACCCGGCCCTTTTGACATATCAGAAGAAACTGGATGGAGCCATTGTAGATGCCTGTCCAGGATGCAACACAGCACCCCATTCTATTAAACACATTATTGAAGACTGCAATGTACACAACCACACTCACCAACAACACAACATACACTCTCTGAGGGCACTGTGGGAAAGCCCGGTTCAGGCCATGACCTTCCTTAGGAGTTCGGGGCTGCTAGGCCAGACAGCTTGAGGAACTTCAACAACAACAACAATAATACAGATATATTAAGGAACCCTGTGATGTAGTCAGAAAATTGGAGGTTAGCGAGTCCTTCAAACATTGCCACGAAACACCACCCGTATTGAAGGAGTTTGTTTCTTGGTATAGTCAGGAGGAATCAGAAGCCACTACGTCTCATACATGATCACAGGATCCTTAATGTCAATAACTTATTCAACAGAGAAATCTTTTGCTTCTGCTCTCTTGAAGACTACCACCACCTTACCTTTCATTATTGGAACACCATCTCGGTCGGTAATGACAATACCCAGAACATCATCTGTGCTGGAAGATAAAATATTGGAGGTACAGTACCACAGTAAATGACCTTATACCAATTTAAAGGCTACACAGAATAGATATGTAGCGGTAAGTTAGTTTGAACAGTTCTACCAAAGCGATATACAGACTACAGTATATCTACTAACATAATTCAGTGAGCTACCATACTTTAGTATCTTAAAATGTATGATAATTGTCACTCGTTCTGTATACATATTCTATCTATCTATCTATTGCCAGACGCCTTACTCCCCGAAGGGATGGCCACAAATGAATCGCCTCCATGAACCCCTGTTTCCCGTTAACTGGCGTCCCTCCTCCCACCCCAAACCACTCTCCCTCACATACGGTACCTCTCAACTCCATCAACACTCAGTATACAGTATTGGTTACATTATATCACATTTCAATACAGTCAGGATCATTTATAAGCTTACCTGTTCATTAGATCAGTCAGGTGTTTCTTCATTTCCTGTAATGATTAAATAATATATATATATAATTACCATATGAACACACCAAAATATATATTGCAATGCACAAATTAACTGTGTATACTTATGTGGTACAGTTGGCCACAGAAATTCTTACACAGGTTATTTAGAAAGAGAGGTCATTATTCTGAAAATACTGCAGTCAATGATCTAACAAATGATTCAATGGTTAGCAAAATAACAAACCTAAAAATTATGTTGTACTGTATTGCATTTCCGTAGTCGTATAATTTCCATATGTTGTAAACTCTCGAAAACAACAGGGGGTGTACAAATTTTTGTGGTCATTAGTACATTCATCCCATTGGGACACACATTCACCTTTAGATACTACAGTATTAATGACCTGAGTGGGTGAGGGGGCCAGGTAATCAAAACCAAATACATTTAATTATATATTTTTCTTCAACCAAAACTACCAATTTTCCAGCCTCTATTCCAAGGGGGAATATCTTTGAAAAGTGGCAGTATTTATCCAGTATACTGCCACTTTGTAGCAGTGTTACCACATTAGGTTAGGTGCCGGTAGTTTGCCCCAGTCAGGTCCTGGTACTTTACCACAGTTAGGTCCCGGTAGTTTGCCCAGGTTAGGGCCCGGTAGTCTGCTGTGGTCTAGGTCTAGGTCTAGGTCTAGGTCTAGGTCTAGGTCTAGGTCTAGGTCTAGGTCTAGGTCTAGGTCTAGGTCTAGGTCTAGGTCTAGGTCTAGGTCTAGGTCTAGGTTAGGTTAGGTCAGGTCAGGCTAATTTTAAAATGCCCCATTTGAAATGGGGCATTGCCGAGGAAAATTCCATAGAAGAAAAATGGGTATTAGTCAAGCGTTTGTCCATAATCACTCCCATTAATATTTTTCTGTCAAATATATTTCTTAATACATGTACGTCATTTCCTTATTGGGTATTTCCGTTGCAAATGCATTAACAAGAATCGTCGGTTCCAGTATAATAATATCAATTCAAGATGGCCGCCAAATGTTTACATCCAGGCCCCGTATTTTGCTAAGGTTAGGTCTCGGTAGTTTACCGCGGTCCTATTTAGGTTAGGTTAGGTCATGTGAGGTCTACCTAATTCTATTTAATGAGTTGTAGTGTTTTTCAGACGAATCTAGTTCAAATATGACGAAAATGAGATTGGGTTGGGGGAGGTGGGTGATATCTCTCAAAACATTAATTTGCGACGGTTGTGAACAATAAATTTGTTCAAAAAACACAACAAAACATTGCATTCTGAAAACCTCGAGTCGAAAGCAGATTATGGACAAACGCTTGACTATTACCGAAAAATGGGTATTTATTGAAAGAATTACTGTTTTGTAGCAGTGTTGCCAGATCCGCCTAAGCCCCAGTATTTTGCCCCAGTCATTTCCTGTACTTTACCACGGTTATTTCCCGGTAGTTTGCCCAGGTTAGGTCCCGGTAGTCTGATGCGGTCTAGGTTAGGTTAGGTTAGGTAAGGTCAGGCTAATTTCAATATCTTGGAAATGCCATAGAAGAAAATAGTCTTAGAATGATCTAAATAAGTGGGTAATGAAGGTAGAAAAACCGTACGCAATAACGGTAATTCTTTCAATATTTACCGAAAATTTCTTAGAATAGTATAAATTAGTGGGTAAAGAAGGTAGAAACATTGTAGTAGAAAACGGCAATATAATGGATAATTACCAAAATGGCATTTGACAGAAATATTGTAGAGGAAAACTCGTAAGATATATAAAAATGAGTGTAGGAGTGGCACCAATTCTGGAAGTTTAGCCAAAACCTAAGAGATATACAGCGTATAGAGGTTCTACGGCGAAAAGAGAAAATTTAATCCGGATTCTACATGAATTGCCAAGGCGAAGGAAAATTTATGTGCAAGATGTAGGAGGTAGACATTGAATATTAACTTGTGTCACATTGTATGTTTATATCTAACATTACCACCTTCCTCATCTCATACTTATACTCTCTCTAAACATACTCACGTCAGCCATATTAACTGTAGTGATAAAAGACGAATATTCTAGTAAGGCCAAGTCAGCTGACCCGAGGTGGACTGGTCTGACTCAATTGTCCCAACATGTTTATTATGACTTCGACGTAATATTAATCCTTAAGATACTATATTTATGAAATTATAATATGTAATGTACCTTCTTTTGTACACTTTCTACTTAAATAATAAATCTTTTATATAGTACAATATGCATTATATCATGAGACTTGAAAATGTGAAAATATTATACATGACTAAATTTTTAAGATACACCATTCGAACACCTGTAAACAAAGGGTTGAAAAATATACCTAACCAAATGCGTTGTTAATATTATAAGTAAAATGGATGTATCACATATTAGACTAAAATTATCCATAAATAGAACAACTGCACCATATTGTCATTAAAAAAGCAACAAGCTGAAAATAAAGGTAAAAAATAGTGAAGTTCAGAGTATAGCCGGTACAATGTTGCCAGGTGCAGGGAAATTTATCTGTCTTTTAGGAAATTTTTAAGTCCACACATACAGGGAAATTATATAAAATTGTTCAAGAATAAACAGGAAAATTTCTACCAGACAAAATACCAAAGAGACCTTCAGTGTTCAGTCGTAAACAGCAGGAAATTATTGAGGCAAAGAGGGAAATTCTAAAAGTGAAATTTGGCATCACTGGTCAGCTCCATTTGTTGTTATTCTTCACAGCTGATCTTTATTCCATCTTGATCTTAATTAATTATATTTTCTTGACCCTGGGAGAGGAGTGATGCTTTCCTCATTGGCCAGATCTCTCACCTCGTCCTCCGTAAGTCATATGGAGGCTATAATTCTCCTTGTAGTTCGAAAATAATGTGAATTATATATATAAAAAAATGTATTCTGGAGAGTGGTGATGGTTTATGCAACACCGGCTTATTTACTAACTCATAATTATGGTAAAGGATGATAATTATGGCTGATGGACACTGTGATATTTTTAAAGAGGAGACTCTCTTGTTGGTGAATTGTGGAGTTAATGGTTCCTCCGAAGTTCCAAACTAACGTAACTTATGCCACTTTATAATGATATATTTCTTTTCTTTAATAAATATGACGAGTAAAAAGCGGAATTATTTCTGAATTACACATGTGCGAGATATCTAATTTTCACTGTGATATTCGTTCTTATGGTTAAATAGCTGTAAGTTTGATATAGGTGTTACCTTGCACAACTACCGGTAGTCTGTTAAGGTTAGGTCCCAGTAGTCTGCTACGGTCCAGATTAGGTTAGGTCAGGTCAGGTCAGGCCTGCCTAATTCTAAAACAAACTAACACTATTTGTGCTCACCAAAAATTGGAAAACCTGCGCCAACTTTTGCCAAAAGCTGGGTAATGGGGTATGGCCAAAACAGGATATTTGCACAATAAATGGATGTTAAAATCAAATGAATCACATGAAAAACTATGTTTTGTCTCAAAATCTTGCTTATGTGCAACTCAGGAAAATTGACCCTAATAACTAACAAAGTCTGGAGACTTCCTTATGATAAAGTTTCAACCATTCTTCCATCTTGTTCTTATTGTTACTTCTTTCATAGCTGTAGTTATGTCTTATTGTTTTTTTTTCTTGTTAATTTTCAGTATATAATGTATGAAATGTACTTTTGTAGGTCAGGACGAGTGTGAGGGGATTACACAGAAGTACAGTGAAGTGTAGTGATACTCTTCAAGTGGTGAGTTGTTATGTTATAATCTTGAAGTGTAACATAATGAAAAAATGATCTTTTTTAGTAACATTTTGTAGAATAAATGTAAGAACTAAACTGGGATGCATTTTTCAGCATCGGGACTCAAAGGACAATAATATCGACACATCGTTTACTTTCACTGCAGAAAATATGAAGGTATGTTTATGTTAGTACAGTCAGCAGCATAAGTTTGCTTCATTTCCACCTGCTTATGTATTTGCTATAGGGATGTTGTAATACAATTTTTATGCAGAGATGAAAGATATAGTTCTCATATGGTAAATACATATGTTGTTGGAATAAAAACTGGTTCAGAATGCAACTATCTGGTCATATTATTAGCATTATTAAGTACATGAGATGGATGCGAATTTTTGCTGCCAGCTGTACATATTTCCCTTCCACTCTACAATACAGGGTGCAGAGGAATGAGTGAATATTTGCAAATGGGCGAGTGACTGATTTCTGGTGCTGGCTGGAGAGAGGAAGCACTCAAATGTTGTCATCATTTGTTCATCTTGTCCATTGTTTTTATAGATATTCTTAAGAGATATTCTGTGCTTCCTCTCACTTTTCTTCCTCCTTTTCTAAATGGTCCCACTTGGGGGAAATGGCTCTTTATATGAAAAGAAATTATATGTTACTGGTTAACTTTAATACTGTTAAAAAGTGAAGTGTGTGAGTCACTAGTGTATTTGTATACAAGCATTGATTTAGTATTGTAAAACTGTTTTTGTTTGGTAATACAGTAGTAAGTTTTTACTGATTTATGGTGATGGTTTTCCGTGATGTATATCAGCGAGCTGAGGCCATCTTGTCAATCTACCCTGATGGTCATAAGAAGGCTGCAGTGATCCCCTTACTGGATTTGGCTCAGCGGCAGGTGGGCACCTGGCTCCCCATCACTGCCATGCACGAGGTTGCACGTCTCCTACAAATGCCCAGGATGAGGGTCTACGAAGTGGCTACCTTTTACACTATGTTCATGAGGTATGGTTGACTAAAGTGCTCGCAGTATAATACATAGTGTCACCAAAAATGTTCAGGTCTACAAAATTTAAGGAGAGTACAAAATTTCTGGTATCCAGCATGAATAGAAGAGGAGTGGATGATAGCTGTCCTCTCTTTCCTTGGGTAGTGTGGTATTTTATGTTGCACTGTCATAATTAATTCAACAAGAACTAGCATCAAGTCTGGGAAGGTTATGTGGCACTAAAACTCTGACAAGTAAATGGTGGGAAAGAAGCTAAAGAGAGAAACTACCTAAAATACCCCCTTTCTGAATTATTGTAAGTATTTAATCTGTGAGAGCTTGATGCATAAAATATTAATTAGTTGTGACTGTAGCTGTTACACTGCCATTAATGTTTTCTGCTGAATCCCTTACCCTATGTAGGAACCCAGTGGGGAAATACCACATCCAGGTGTGTACGACAACCCCGTGTTGGCTGCGTGGTTCTGATGATGTTATGGCTGCCATCCACACCAAGCTGGGCCTCACCCCCGGACATACCACACCTGATGGCTTGTTCACACTCTCAGAGGTGGAATGTCTTGGTGCCTGTGTCAATGCCCCCATGATGCAGATCAATGATGACTACTATGTGAGTTTATCCCATGCACACACGATATTCGTAGGTTTTCTTGGATTTTTATGATATTCTGTGGATAAATATAAATGCCAGACTTCATATTTGTAAACTGTATACATGTACTTTATTCTTGATAATATTTTTTGTTGCTTCAAGTAGAAGAATTCAGTTTCAAACTGAAATGAAAAATACTTAATGTACCTGTACTAGGGGTACATACTGCTGACTTTGGTAAAACTGTTTGTGCTTTTGCTATACAGTAGATGATGTTTGTTCTTGACCAGTTAAATGCAACCGACATAAAGGACAAACATTTACACACCGTAGGGGAAATATTGCCTGCGGTAATATGGGCAGCAATTCAAGGGATTGGGCACCCCTTCAGCCCCAGCCAATCCTCTTCAGTTCTTCAACTGTCCCTCCGTTCCTTCTATTTCCTTCATGCTTGCTGTCCCACCTCTCTGTCATCTTTTCCCACTGGTGAGGGCTGGTTCTATCCAGAAATGAGGAAAAGGGCATCCTCTACCACACCCTGGCCTTTTCTGTCTGTCTGTCTCTCTTACTATTTCTCATTCCTCCTGGGATTGCCCGATTGGGTGGCACAACAAGGGAGGCTGCTGTTGATGGGTTCATTGGCTCAAGGGTACATGCCCGTGAGCCAGTAGTCTCCTATTCTGTTGCCTTGGAAGAAACAGATTTCACCGTCTCCTTGGCTCTGTTTTAGGACTCAGGACTGCTTGGCCAGAGAGTCTGGGGAACTACAACAACAAACATTTACAGGATTGTATGTGAAACATCGTGATGATTTCCCAAGCATGTTAATTCTTTGATATCAGGCCCTGTTCCTCAGGGGATGTGTGTAGCAGTCCACTGTCTGTTCCTCAAAGGAATATAATTTTAGTGTTGACTGCCATTTCCTCTCTCATAACAGGAGGATCTCAGCAATGATGATACCAATGAAATCCTAGACACGCTGGCAGCTGGCAAGAAACCCAAGGCTGGTCCTCGCAATGGGAGATTTGCCGCTGAGCCTGCAGGGGGCCTCACCTCACTCACTGGACCTCCTCCTGGACCTGGTTTCAAGGTGAGTACAGTATGGAGGAAATTATAGAAATATTTTATCTGAAGGTAAATGTAGCAATGTAGCATATTGAGGTTATCGGAAGGTACTTCACTCCTACCTTTGTAGGTGTAGGGAAATGGCATCCCCATCGCCCACCAGTCTTGCAAAGGTGTGGTCAGCCTTGTATACCCTATGATACATAGGGGTGTGTGAGGGTTGGGGACCCCACCAAAGGCTCAGATAGCCTTGGAGCTGGACTCTTTGCCTGTCAAGGGTCCTGCACTGGCGCTAGAGCCTCCCCACCCCTTGAAAAGGGGAAGTGGGGTATTGATGATAATGCTACCCTCTCCACAAGGCTTGAGTGAGGTAATGAGTATCAGACTTTACTGTAGGTTTCACCTGTCTCCCACAATGTTTTTGGGATTAGTGAGGACCTGCCTCCAGCATCAAAGTTTCACCTTGACCTCTACTCTCACCATCTCATTCATACAATAGTCAAATTTACAGTGAAAAAACTGGGGCTGCTCGGCCAGACAGCTTGAGAAACATCTATAACAGTGAAAACCCTTGACAGAATCATACATCACTGCATTAAATACCAGAACTATCACTTATCACCATCCATTCTGACACACACACTTACCTTCATGTAAACTAAAATTCCTTGAGCAAGTACCCACTCGCATTATAGATCTTGAGAAAATCCCTTAATGCCTTCCTGGATACCGGTACCTTGTCGACTGTCCTCTCCCTGTCTATTAATGCTACTAATACATGACTTTCTACCCATTTCTAAACATCAAAGATTACATTATTAGATGAAATTGATCACTGTAGGTTATGCAACAACTCTGTATTGATGTCAAATTTTTTTCTTTCAGATTCAAGAAGGCTTATAAACAATACAAGTGGATGTTGATGATGAAGTAGATTCGTAAAGTATTTATAAATTTCCTCTTTCAATTCTTACCTGAGGAACAGTTAATCATTAATGTAAATATGTTCAATAAAGTTGTCAAGTACAATGCAATTCATAATTCACATTCTGGGAAAATTTCTTAGCAGATAATTTTTGTAATTCTATAGATTATTTGATAGGTAAAGGAATAATGTTCATTGAAGCATTTCAGTTATTATAATATTGTAGGACAATTCAATAATACAAATTAGGCAACGTAGCGCATTTGGTACAAAGACGGCACAAGGAAATAGACAAGTAATGATGAGGATACTTCAAAGTTCAAGTATACCAAGGCACCATGTATATTTGAACATAATGTATATAATAAATTTGTCACCTTTTGTTATGACCAGAGACCTGCAGTACATGACTACACGGAGGGATTAACAGCACATTGCCTCATCTACAAAATCCTAGCTAGTGTTTTCTTCTCTAATTTAATTACGGTATCTATATTCATTACCAGACATTTTATTCAAACTCTGTTAGCTAGTCTTACTTCAATTATTCATCACTATATTTATTCATTATTAGCACAGCATAACCTTTTCAATGAAAAAAATAAAGACTGTTGCTCTACTAGCACTGACCTCATCTTACTTATACAATGCCAGCTAAACTCCCCCACTTAAATATTTATAGGTGAATGTTCATAACACTTCAAGTATGTACAGGCTCAAAAAATTAATTGGCACCCCATACTCGGATACTTTTCACGATGGTGACTGTTACAGGCGGCGTGAATCCCTCTTGTGGTGTGGTGTAATATATTGTGTAACGTGCAGGAAGGGTGCCAGAATTTTTTTATAACCTGTACAAGTGTGGCAGACAGTCTCTGATCAGACTTTCCATCACAGCCTGGTCAGAGACTATCTGACCTGTGTGTACATGATTAAAGGTTTGAAACATACACAATAAAATACAATAAATATACTTAAAATAACAATGAAAGAGGGGTGCACCTGATTTTACTGTTTGGACATGTGGAGAAAATGCAAGACAGTTACAAAGAAGGGCCGGGATTTTAGAGTTATAGATAGAATACATAAAACAAACATTAGAATTACTAACCATAGAGTTTCTGAGGTCAAGGACATACAGTAACTTTATTTTCTGTATATCAGAATATTCATCAAACACCTCTTCACTCAACAATCCTATTATACTTAAATACTTCTTTGGACTTTAAATCAGCAATAAGGTACAGTTGGCCACAAGATTTCGTACACACGCTGTTGTTTTCGAGGGTTTACAACATATAGAAATTATAACACTAGGTAAACTGCAATACAACATTATTATTAGGTTTGTTGTTTTGCAATCACCGAGTCACTTGGTACACCATTCATTGCAGTACTTCCAGAATATTGACCCTCTCTTTCCATATAGCCTGTGTAGGAATACCTGTGGCCAACTGTACAATACACCAGTCTTTGTTTGTCAACTATTGTTTGAGTTATATGTATCTCAATCAATTATCCTCCTGTCCTGTTATTCATTCATTTTGCTAGAAAGGTTATCTGGTGCACCCAAAAACAAACATTACAAACAGACACATCTAACTTGTAATTACTGGTAACTGGAATGTTAAGGATTAAAATAACAATAAATATATACTTCTACTGTATATAAAGCAAACACCTTTCTTTATCTGGTACCTCTTGTCATGCACATTGCAACAACCAGTTTCAAGCATCTTACTCGATAGGAAGTACTTCTGCCAGAGCTGAACTTAAGTACGGCAACGCTATCTTAAAAGGAATCTATTGACAATTTTTTACACCTGCCTCTTCAGGGAGTTGACCCAATGAAGCAGACAAATTAAGTCATATTGATAAAAGCTTCTCCACAAGTTGTGTTTCAGTATTAATTTTCTCAAGTAATGCAAGTGACCCCCTCCCCCTGACGTGCACATGGGTTAGGGGACTTGGATTATTGTGAATGTGGATTTTCTGCGAATAATTGACACAACCCGAATACACAATCAATATAGTTAGTAAGGCTCTGAATAGTTTACTACACAGAAGCTGAGCTATACAGACACTTAGGCTCAGGTGATGCACAGTTGCATGATCATGAAATTTTTGCTGCAAAGATTCGGTCCTTTGGTGTTGCACAAATTGCTTACACTACAAAATCCATTCACAGAGTCAAACCCTTAATCACTTGCAGTATCTGAATCTAAGTGTTACTTAACAATCTCCTCTATTCAGCTCTTCAGAATTTTGCAGATTATAGCACTGTACTGTATTTGGCATATATATCATTAATATGATCTATACTGTATAATCATATAATGGCTTTCACATGCATCACTGACTGGTAGTACTTAAGATCCCAAATTATGAATGAATAACAAGTACCTGTGCACATAAGGGTTAAGGTGCTTGTGTATAATATGCAGAATATTAGAAAATACTGTAAGTGTTGATAGACCACAACTCCTAATGAGAATTGGTCAAGCCAGTATGCGAATAAAAATAAATAATCCAAGCTAGGCCAATACTGACTAATGCCTGACTTTGGTTAATCAGTAACAAGAATGCACACACTTATAAATACATACTCGCACATGTACTGTATACTTACTGGCGATTTAATGGTATCAGTATATAATAACAGACTCCATAACTAAAAATAAAGGTAATTATATTTCAATGGAAAACCCAACCAGAATATTTTGGCCTAGTTAAACCTGAGAGACTGTAGGAGTGTGTCAACAGAAAAGTGGTTAGGGGATTAGTGTTGACTTCAATTCATGGCATTGTAAAAATGAGCTTTGCCTTAAAGCATTCTTATATACAGTACATACAACCCAACACATCCATATAAATAAAATAAAATGACAATGTCAGTAACGATAATAATAGTAATTGATATAACAATAATAACTACATAGTTTATGGAAAGTACAATTTATATACAGGTTGTCTCACAAGTTGTGGCTGAGCTGCAAAGGGATGAAAGTTTATGCAATTGTAAGCAAAAAATACTCTATAAATATGTGTGTTTTAAGAACTCGCTTATGAATATATACAGCGGATGTGTCGGCAAGCGGTGGCGGATATAGGCTGTGTGAGCCATTGTGTTGTGGCAGGCGACTCCCAGTGCTGCCGTCAGGCACTTTTTTTTTTTTTTTTTTATCTATTTACATGTGTTTGTTCTGAATTAAGATCTTCTTTCAATAAATGTCCGTTAAGTGATTGTTCTAAGAAAGTTTGGTGCTGTAAAGTGGGGTTGGCTTAATATGCAAGTAAATCTAAAGTAGAAATAAATCTTGCAGTGATGGAGTAACCAGTGTGTGAAATGCCCGAAGGCAATAGCCTCAGTTCCCTCGCAGATCTCTTGCCAGTGACAGATTGTGTCTATTCTACGGAATTTTCACCCCCATTGTACCTCAATGCCGTTCACATTTACAAATATGTAGTACGGTATACAGACATGATTTTTATCTATGGGTTCTGCAATGGAAACACTGAAGCATCAGAAAGAGAGTACAGCCAGAGATTTCCAACCACATCTGCTGTATTTACTCGTAAACAAGTTCTTAATACACACATATTTCTGGAGTATTTTATGCTTAGAAATACATAAACTTTCATTTCCCTGCGGTTCCTCTACAATTCGTGAGACACCCTGTATAAGTACGAGTCCCTCACATTCACTCTCCACACTTTATTATAAACACTTACACTCTCACTACATCTTCCAAAGAACTAATCCAGTTCTATAATAGGAGAACAAACCCTAACGTGATTAAAGTCCTCACATTCAATGTAGGAATGGTCCCAACACTTCCTTTGGTCACTGTACTACAAAGAAGGAAGTGACTTTAAATCATCTAAAAAAAATGATGAAAGTTTTAACCACACAAAGTCCAGTTAGAACCTCCCTCATTCACATCACAACCCGTTCACAGAGCAAACAGTCCTACAACAGACAGGTGGTCATGATTGTGTAGTGACTGGGCATCTGTGGTTTATCAATTTAGTTCATAATACTAAAACACATTTTCTTTTGGCTGCACACTTAGGTATCGCCACAGTGGAACATCTGAACCTAACATTTGTTATGGCACAGTTTTACGCCGGATGCCCTTCCTGACACAACCCTCCCCATTGATCCGGGCTTGGGACCGACACTTGGGTTGCACTAGCTAGTTCAATCCTGTGGCTGGGGATTTTTAGTAAGAGTAAAAAAAAAAAAAAAGGGAGAAAAAAAAAATAAATAAAAAAAAATAATAATAATAAAAAAAAAAAAAAAATTGTTGTATATAGTAATGAGCATCGCTGAAGTACTCATCAAGCATTATATCCATTCATTTGTTAATGCTTTGTTCCTTTCCATTTATAGCGCCAGAAATGGAAAAAATTGTCAAGGTGCTTTGAAATGTTATACACATAAGAGATTTATAAATACAGTTGGTCTGCCACACATTTCATGACAGTGGTTATGAGAACCTGTCTGGTGGATGTCCATAATTAGGAGCTATATATCTTTCTACTACAACTATGCTTTATGGGGGAAACACTCTTGTGGTCAATCTGGGGGGCTACTGAATCCTCCACATTATGCCGGGAAACACACTCCCTCAATGTACAAGTAGGGATTCTGTTTTATAGCATAGCCAGGAGGAATCAGTACCTTCCAAAATGACCCTGTGTACTGACAAGATATGGACTAGTGATTCATTCTTCTTCATTTTTACAAGCACAGCCTTGTATGGGCAACTTACCCTTACTGTTACCGCACCCATGAAATAATACAGTAATAATGTAAAAAGAAAATCATATAAAACTACAAGTACAAATAATTATAATGAAGCTTTATAAACATCAAAAATAATCATTTTGGGTGACTGTGAGCAATTTATGGGGAATGATGAAATTTTGTAAAATGGGGTAATTGGACCCTCACTGGGGGTATATGGGAACCCTTGGGATTCCTCATGATTATCATTCATCAATTCCTTCACAAAATCTTGAGATCTTGTCATATTTATCCCTGAGAAGTCTGACAATATCTTTCATACTTATACATCCTACCAATTTCATTCACGAGTTTCTCTTGCCCTCCCTCATTACTCCTACACTTATTGTACACTCTTTTTTTTTTCCCTCAATTCTTTTCCTGTGTATGCATCAGCCATTTTCGTTGCTTGGAATCTATTGCTCCTTTATTATATGAGGGGTCAATTACCCTGTTTTACAGTTCTTTACTACTATATAGTTTAGAAAAAAGTAGAGAATGCTAAAAACCTTGAAGAAGTCGTATGATGTTTTACCTTTGACTTGGACAAAAATAGTGTTTTCAATTTCTTGAGGCAGTATAGGCAGGGGTATTACATATTGTATCTGGGAGAGGATCAACTCTAAAATACCCACATACACACTATCAGCACAACTCACCTATCCAAATGCTGAAGAATAAAAATATGAATAAAATAATGATGATGGTGGTACTATAGGTGGGAGTGAACTCTCAAACTCCAGTTGCTTAGTTAAACTTGGCACATGTCTCAGCCGTTTTTCTCAGTCTTCCTTTTCATATCATTTTGTATTCCACAAGGGCATAAAAATACAGGCACACTCATATACTTAATAAAACTTTCATGCCCGTGGGATATCGTGGACTTATAAAACTCTACTCCCAGGCACCAATCTCAATGTGACTAATTATCACACAAGACTAAGCAACTTTCTACAAGTACACCTGTCAGAATAATACTGTACTGGGCAAAATGTTACCCTAAAATTAAAAGTAATCAATAAACCATTATGTGTCTTGATGTGGCTCGATACTTTTTTGCTGGGTGTACAGTGATCTGCAGATGTCATAACATGCAAGATAAGCCATGGTCTGGGAAGTACCAATGACCAGTACGATAACACATGCACCCATCTTTCTGGGCATCACCTTCACCACCACCAAGGTCATGAACTTTCTTGCATAGATCTGTTAGTGATGCTGCCTTGACACTCAACCCCTAAAACTTCCTCACCCAAAGCCTCTCAATAACCTAACTGACTCTTTTCTCAAGTTACTTTTCACTGTCAATGTGTGATTTTCTGATGTGTATGGGTACATGTGGAACACTTAAATTTACAGTGATGGTTTGACATGCAAAACCCATAACTAGTGTTCTCTTTCCTGTAGCAATAATATTAAATTAGTATCAGAGGAGTACTTGAGGGTGAGGAAACCTATAGGAGGGATTGATGATGAGGTGACATCATTATAGATATACATGACTATGTATTTTAGAAAAGATGACTTGCACATAAATAATAAATAATCTGGTTCTCCTTGTTTAACCTATTCTTCCTCCTCTCAACTCCTACTACCATTTTCCCTCCTTCTCCTTCACTCATCACCTACCACCAACACCACCATTGAGCCTCTAGACTTGTAGGACCAACCCAGCAGCAGAGATGTTGTCACCACCGCCTGCAGTGTGTCTGACCGTTGTACACACCAACACAGGAGCAATACAGACCTGAGGAGACATACTAGATCAACATGCTTCACAAAGATTATATGTAATAATAGTTAGATTTAACACTTGAACAATGGATAAAATGCTCATAAATTTTTCTTGCTTACACAAGTGATTTTGTCAATTAGAAATCACTGAACTTATTTACAAATAATAAAATGGAAGTACGTAGTGTAAGAACTTGAGGTAAGTCTACCTTGGGTTCAGTACCCACCTCAACCCTGCCGCCCTGCTCCTTCCAGCATGAGACTGGATGCTGATTGTCAAAGATTACCCGACCAGAACCCGATGCCTCCGACAGAGTGAAACCATCATCCATCAGCATCCGGGCCGTCTCGATGCTAATCTGCAGACAGATATATAGATGACAATAGTGGGAGCCATCACATTAACACTTATCCTTGACAAAGCTCCACCTGTGCTTCATAAACTTTCAATATACAGTATTTGTGTATATATGCTGTATTACCATTACAGCCACCCACTACTATACTATCATTTAAACAATCCCTCACCAACTACTATTCCACCAACCTACAAACACCCAGGGACTGACCTGAGGGTTACCACAGACATGTCTGTTTGCAGTGAGGGCAGCCTTTGTGGCAGCAGCGAGGGTGTGGGTCCAGGGGGAGTCAGTTGCCACCATCACTGCCTGGAATGCTAGGGTGTGGAGGTGTAGGCGGGTCAGACGTCGCCCGCTGGCTCTCATTACACTCAGTTGTCTGTTGGCAGATATTGCTTACTATACTATAAAGTTTTAGTGTTCTCAGATGTTTGGTGAGCAGTACAGTACCTGGTGATTAAATAAGTCTTGTCTCCTGTGCAACTTATATGCAATTTAACCCTTAAACCACGGGTGACGACATATGTCGTCACGACCAACAAGTGGTCAACACAATTATCAAATTTGCGTGACTCCCAACTAGTTTCATATTCTCACAGTAGATGGCAGCCTTGGCTGGCCACCACAACCACAAGTCCTCACCCTCTCTTGGTCCAACACCACTCAGTGTATCCAACGCGCTGAGTGTGTGAGGACGGAATCTATTGTCAAAGAAGTGTATATGTGTGCTTGGAGTGGTGGTCATTCTGAGCTTGCTACTTGTCCTACAAATGTCCATATAGTCTTAACAAGTACATCAGGAGACAGCTAAAGGTATATACATCAATATCATGTATCATTTATTCATGTAGGTTTAGTGGTTTATAAGTTACTAGCCGCCAAAGGTTTGTTTACAAATCTGGTTAACCATAATTAACAACACTGTACATTTACATCACTCTAATGTATTCTCTTCTGTTGATTCAATGTTATCTAATAATAACTGAGGTGTTATCAAAATGCAATAGAAAACTTAAATTTTTTCTTCACGTTAACCTTGCCTAACCTACCTGAAGACATCTCTCATTTGGTCAAGGACGGAAGCCACACGAGGGTTGAAGTCAGCCACCAAACTCACGTTGCCGTACCTCAGCATACTGTGTAGGTTGGGCAGCTCCTGAAGGCAACACATGGCTATCAGTAGTATAGCTATTTATCTATGTATCTGTCTTATTTACACTCAATAGCTCTGAGTAAAGTAGTGGTGGTCCCATCGCCCACCATGTTTTGATATGGTGAAGTCATTGCTGGTACCATGACAACTGCAGTATTTTGAATCTACCCTCAATTCCCTCCTTCGCAACTTGAAAGAAGTTGCCATTAATTAAAGAAGTTGAATTAATTTATAGAACATCTTATGGGTATACTGTAAAAAGTAAATATATACAATTTTTTGTGTAGCTGAACTAGTTATTACTATTTTTTGAACATTTTTCAATGATGTGGTTAGTAATATATCGGCAAAAATACTTTAAAAACATTGTGTCCGAGACACAGAGAGAATGATCTCAGCTTTGGGACATAATACAGTAGGTAATCTAATTTGATATATTTATTAGTATGACTTTCAATAACCTCTGCTATCATAATACTTAGGATGTGGCTATTGGAAATATGTATAGATTATTAGTATGAAAATTAAACATTGATTGAGATCAGATCTGTTTATGCTGAAGTTGAAAACAGCCACAAAGTCACACACAGACTGCCACAGTGATGCCAGATCTTTGGAGAATTGTATTTAAAAGAAAATGGTTATATTATACACAAGTACTCAATCATATACTCAGCAGCAACAACAATGAATTTTTCAGACATATCAGAGGTATCCAGTCGAATATCAATTACAAAATAGTCTGAAAAGATACAAAATACATAAGTGTTTCATTTTTCGTATCTGGCACAGTGGAACTCTTTGTTGTTGGAACTTTCGGGGGCCCTATCCAATCTCGGTCGTCAATTTCGGCATAATTCAATTCGGCAAAGTTTTTTCCATCTTTCTATGTGAACTAATTAATACAATCGTTTTGTGACCTGCCAAAACATTCATTAACTCGATAAGTAAATTATGAACACTGAAAATAATTCAGATATGACTGTTAGGATGACTACATATGTGGCTTTAAAATTTTTATAAATCACCTTAATGCATGAAATCATACTTTGGAAATTAGTTCAACTATCGATTAAAATAATGAAGAGATGAATGGACCTTAGCCTTTTATATTTATTTCAATAAAATTATAAAAAAAACTGGAATGGTTCTTAGTGTGACATCAAATTAATTCACCAGGCGAATCTGGCTACTTTTTTTCAAGTTTGCAAAGGAGGGAATTCACTCTCTCTATGGCTAGGTGCTAATTTGGAAGTTTGTGATGTATGTGTGTGTGTGTTGACCTGGGCCTTGGTGACTCACCTGTTCGTTCATGCCAAGAGAGTCGGCGTAGGGAATGACATGCTCAACAAGTCCAGCCAAGAGCTCTGTCTCTGTGAAGGAGGCCATCTCAAAGTGCACCCTAGTAGACGGAGGCATTGACTTCATCTGGTCCCGCACTGCACGCAAACGTTCCTCACGCATCCCTGCCACCACCAATACAGTACAGTCTTCAAACTACAGTAGACTCTTTTCAAAATGCTAATAAATACTTGTACTGAGCACTTCATTTTACAATAAATTTTATAGAGAAAACCACTAATGTTTTCCCAGGCTTCTGTTTTTCATTACTGTATTATATTTACTCAATCATGAGCTGCAAATCTTTCATAAAAAAGAGACAAAATTTAGCATGTTTTTTATAATAAAATTTCATTCTCTGGTAATAATGGCATTCCCAATATTGGAGAAAATGTCCAAAACGTATACATGTTTGCCGTAATCTAACAAGATATCATAACTACTACATTACTTTTCCAATCAATCAATCAACTGATAACTTCTTATTAACAACTGACCTGGAAGGAATGGAAAATTATCCATCATCTGGAGGCCACCCACCACAAGCAGGTGAGGACGGAACTTACTCAAACGCTCCCCAAACGATTCCACTGTGCTCAGGGTGGGGTTGCTGTCATCACTATGTATGATGAACCTGATAACAACAATAATTCCTTTAATTCCTCAGATGATGAGTTTTGTTATGACATTTTAAAGTACTGTACATGGTATTATGAGTCCACACACAGGATATCATTACTATTTCAAAGTTGCACTTATATAAAGTAATTTTATTCAGGGTTATTTACCTTAGCAAAGGCTTATTAACCCCTCATATTACAGTCTAATCACCAAGAGCCGTACTTTTAAACCTTCTGCCTATCCTGGCGACCGCCTGGCGATCATGTGAGTGAGGACGTCCTTCCTTTTAAAACCCAACATTCACCAGTATTGGCAATTGCCAACACTGATAAACGAGAGTGCTCGCCAGCGCTAATATTTCCAATTCATCGACCGAAAACGGGCGGGAAATCCATGTTTACATCTGTTAGTTGCTACTAGTGATGGACATTTTAGATGATTTTTAGTAATTGAGATTACTGATCAGTGACAGTAATTGATTAGTACTCAATTACTATAGCTTTGTATATGATATGCAACCACAGTAGCCTATATTAACAGATGTAAATATATACTGATAAGAAATGTGAATATGTATCGCTACGCAATATTCTGTAAGCAAACAAAGCCATATTCTCATGATTTATCTTTTATATCATCAAAGCAAGTAAATATTTATAGTTGAAATATACTGTATGTAAATCTTTCGTCTCCTCAAATTCTAACAACGGATCCATAATCTGAAAAATTCATGGAAACTACAACAAGCAGACCATATAATTATGGTAGCAATAAGTGTGAGGCATAAATGGTAGCTAGGCTATATGCTGCTCACCTCACTCAAAAGTACCTTATTAAGCATGTGAGTTCCCTTTAATATAACCCAAAGTGTTGATACCATCATAAAAACACTAATTATAGCATGTATATACAGATAATTATGTTTGAAGCTAAAAATAACGGCAACTAAAATGAAAGTAACTTACTTCGGTCAGGGGATTTGCAAATTTGGCGTCTAGAGATGACAGATGCCTTGAATTCCAACTAGTATCACGACGGTCGTCAGAAAGCAATAACATTCGTTGTTTTTCACTGCCAAAGAGATCTTTTCAAAAATTAAAAATATTGTGTGTTTTCCATTTCATGAAATGAAAAATAATATAGTGCACAATGTTTAATTTGATGGTAAAATGTTTGTCACTCACGGAAAAGGGAGGCCTCACTCGGACTTATATTCGCCAGGCTATTCCAACACAATATATCGCCAACCCTGGCGAAGAAACGCCCGGTGAACACTCTGTGTTTATTAGTACGAAATAGCTGATCGCCTGGCGAAACCCTGGCGAAAGGTTTTAAAAGTACGGCCCTAAGGCTCACCTGTTGGCCCTGGGTGTATGGTAGGCCCCCCAACTCTCTCCAGCCTTGTACTCAATTATAAGGTGGATGTCATCACTCCCTGTGGTCTCCTCCCCCGCAACTGTTCACACAGGGGACACAAGTAGTCAGGAATATTTTGTCATTGGCGAAGTCATATTTAAGATATTATACATTATATAAGAATGAACAATCATCACTCTAGCTAGTTCTTTGGTCATTAACAAAATTCAATATGTACTGTATATAAACAAATAAAAATATACATGATCCTTCACCTATGAGTTTCTCTGGCAACTGTTCCAGGATGTATGGTGTCCTGCGTGCTGCCAGCATGACCTTAGCTCCCTCCTTAGCAAAGCGAGATGCCATGACTGGAGCATTGCCTCCCAGAGCTGAATACATTCCTGGCAATGCACTGGCCATCTCCACCAGTTCAGCAAACAGTGTATCATTGCTCACAAACCTCCTGTAGCAATATATTTGTGTTAGCCAAAAACTAACTGATTGGAGGGAAAGAAATCACAACAGGGGGCTTCTGCACAGGTACATGTACAGTAATTTACAGGCAATTTTCATTAATGAGTACATTTGAGGTCAAAGAGATGGGGTCTGCTCAGAACTCCCAAGTCAATTTTGGTAGTGCTTTGACAGCTTCAAGCAGCAATTTTCATATGCCAAAATATTTTTAAGTAATTTCAATTCCTATACAATGCTGATAAGACCAATCATTATTTTCATACCCTTGAGTTATTAGCAGACAAATCAAGATTTTTTTATCCCATCAACCAGGAACATGTCCACAAACATTTCTTTTGCTCACATAATGAAAGTTGCCGGTACACGTACACAAGTACACTCCCCATTAGTGGCAGTCATAATGCTGGGAAAGAGAACCACACAAAACTCTTTAAAAAATTGATATGACAGGAATAAAAAATACAAAGGAAAAAAAGGAAACACTGTACAGTAAGGAAAATAACATGAAATGAGGGTACAAAAGAAGTAAGTAACCGTGAAGCATTGATAAACAACGTTCACATAAAAAAGACAAGACTGGATGAAAACTCTTAAAGAGCTGCATTACACGTGGGATTTATATTACACATTTTCATTTTATAGAGGTACAGTACAGTATTGTTATTTAAATATCCCTATGAGGTTATTAAATGTGAGAGTAATAAACTTCAGCAATATTTAGTGCATCCAACTTATTTGCCATGTAAAAGTCAATCAATCAGAAACAGTCAGTAAACACCATTATTAAAATATTAAGTGGCTGATTTAGCTAAGGATTATTATCACTCCCGAGCAACAGTAGCCAATCAGGGAACAAACTGTACATGCACAACAAGGGGCCATGTGCAAGACAAATCATGGGCCAGCTGATGAAGATGACCAGTATATATATATATATAACACACCTTCACAGACTAAATGATTGGTACGGTTTCCTTCAAAAGATTTGATACACATGAGGGTGACTCGGGTAAAAGTGACAACTTTAGTGAGCTGGATTTGATTATAAATGACAAAGTTTAGTAACAATCTTTAATTGGCTATAAACAAGATTTCACTTATCAAAGCAAAACTGTCATAAGAATACTGTCCATAAAAATATGGACACATAAGTCACCCTTATGTGCATCACAATTATTGTAGGCACTTGTACTGTACAATGGTTTCATAGACACAATGACCAGTACAATGACTCTGTAATGTCTATCATAAGGAGCCATCATACTGATCATTACCACTACAGTACTGTGTCAGTGTCTTTTGCACAATGCCAGTAACACCTGTAATCAGGACAGAGAAAAAGTTAAGTACAGTAAAGTAAACTCTGCAGGTATAGTTGGGGACATTACCAGTCATATGGTAAATACAGAGAAATACACATGTGGGTTACACACCTTGACTCATATATACCTGTACTCTATATATAATAAAAAAAAACTTATATCAGCTAATACACTGTTCTAAACCAAACACATCCAAATCAAATAGACCTCTAATGTTTGTCTGTGGAAATATCTGTAGCCCAAGTTTACATTCCAATGAACTGCAAAGCAAGTTATATGCCAAGTGTTGAAAACCATCACCTGTTCTTGTTAGTAAAGAAAGGAGAACAAAGGACATTTGCATGTTCCTTTCAATGGGGCAACTGCTTCAGGTAAATGCATCCCAATTCAAAAGTTTGGTACTTTATAACTAACTTGCCAAATCAGTAAATATTGTAATTAGCCTACTGTACTATATTTTCCAACCTAGTATGGATTGATGTTGTGATATTGATAAGTGTTGTGAAGTTGGAGCTGTACCGTTACCACAAAATGTAAATCATAGACAGAAATACAACTAACAACCAAAGCCTGGAAGAGAAAAAGGAAACCAGACAAATTTGTGAGTGACCTAGCACTATTATATAATTGCCTTACTGTGTAGGATTGTCTACCCCTACAAACCTGATTTCTCCACACTATGTCAATAAACAACTACCCAAGTTCTGACTACCTGCTTAGCCTAAATTATACAAAAATATTCTTCTTTCCTTCACTAATGATATTTGTTACCGCATGTTGTGGAAGTCAACATATCAATTATGCACACACGCACACACACACACAATTGCTCACATATTCTTTGCCACACCTCAGACCATCACTCTGGCTTATGGGAAGTAGGAAGCTCATCACACAAAATAAGCCACAAAATATATATATACTGTATATATACAAATGAGGGCACAACTTTGGAACACAGCAGCACAGTGGAGTGGTTTGAGTGGCAACACAGCAATGAATGAGAGAAATATATTACATCACAAATTCATCATGAAAATTGTTCACTAACTGCTGACACATTAAACACTAAATATTTACCGTAAATTTAATCACACAGCAAAATACCGAGTAGTAGTCAATTTTTTTAGTATTGTAACTGTAAAAATATGTAAGTGTACACACATTTATTGCTCGGGACTGAAATAGCTTAATAGAATCCTTAAGCTGTAAAGGATTAACAATGAATTTTTGATGCTAAGGAGGGTTTAACAAAGCTATGGAAGAGATCACATTGGTTGGAATGCTATCAACAGGGACACAAGCTGTCCACTTCAGTAAAATTCCAGCTATTAAAATTATAATAAAGATATAGTATAATCTTTCGTTAGGTAAATAAATCAAAGTGAATTAACATTACTGTTCTGCAAAATATTTCTCCTCCAAATATATTATATGCAGAGTCATCACAGAAAGTCTTGATAATGCAAAAACACAAATATCAAGATGGCTTACCACCATCAAATAACAAAGAGGCATTACCTCTTTATCCCCACTGCTCATAATGGGCATTACACAAGTGCAGTAACAAAAAATGTGAGTCATTATTATACTCCACCATGCAGCTGCTCCATAACCAACCCTAATCAGTCAACAAGCCTGGTGTTAAAGCCAAGTGACCGAGACACAAATACCATGCAAACACATTAATACCCCCTGAAGTTTCCACCACACACTCCATCACCTTAGAGCTCACACTGCAAGGGAAACCATCGTGTACTTAACACTGAAAGCAATATGATAAGTAGAAACAGTGTCTATATATATACAGTACATACAACTGTACACACACTACAAATATATTCTGCACCCCTGGGTATATAGGATATCTGTATGAATAATAACCTACTGTATGTGTTGTAGTAACCCCAGTTCTTGACTTGGTTTACTTCACTGATCCACAAGAAATAGAGAACTTCAATCAAATTCTTTCTCTTGTGTGGATGCTATATTGAAGAGTCTTCCGTGTTGAGTAAAATGTGGATATGTAGTAAGAATGTGTGTTCTAGTGTTGGATGCCATACTACACTGTGGGTGATGGGTGAATTTGGAGTTGTTCTTAAGGGGGTGCAGGAATAGGGGGACAGGCTTGGGGGGGAGTTTAGGGGGGTGCAGGAGTAGGGGACAGGCTTGGGGGGGTTTTGAGGGGGACAGGCTTGGGGGGGGAGTTAGGGAGGTGCGGGAATAGGGGACAGGCTTTCTACCCACCCCAAGCCTGTCCCCCTATTCCTGCACCCCCCTCCCCCCCAAGCCTGTCCCCTACTCCAGCACCCCCTTAAGAGTCTGTTGTTGGTTCGTTGTTCATGATGTTTGAGTACAATGTTCACTTGTTCTTTTTGGTTGAGTCATGTTGCTTCAAACCTTAATGTTGCAGAATAAACTTTCAGTGTGTGTACAATTGTATTCACTACCCTCTGAACATTTCTGGGGACATCTGGCTTCCCTGACCCACTTGTGTTATGTGTGCAAACAAAGTAAGACCAAGAATAAGAAAGAGAATAAGCAATAAAGTTTAAAATTGGTTTGTGTAACCCAGGGTTGTCTGTAGTTCAAGCAAAGACTTAGCTCCTGCCCAACTAGAGCAAAAAAAAAAAATATTATAAAAGAGGGATAACAGATGCTGCCAAGAGTGTTCAGGGATCCAGTATAGTGAATTACAAATACAACACTTAAATCATAAAAAAAAAATCAACTTCCCATATAGTTATGTGCTTGACAACCAAATGCTTGCACATAATCTTAATATACCAAAGGCATGAAAACAGTGTACCTAATATGTCAAGGCTTTATCTCCTCTCCTGTCTGATTGTGAACTCTGAATTTATCTAAGAGTTATATAATAGGTTCGAATGTGGAAATTATGTTTCACTTATGACACTATGAATATCATTGATCACTACAGTATCAAACAGTAAAGAAGACACATGTTGTAATATTTGATGGTGACAGTAAACATCACCAACCATCATGCTCTTGAAACCAAAGGCACAAAATAAAGCATTATACTGTACTGTACTAAGTACAGTATACAACAATTAAATCAGAACAATATCATTAATCTCCATGTATTGTACACTACTGAACATAACACAGCAAAATCATGGGACTATCATAATAATCATAGCCATATACAGTTAAACTATTCTCATCAAGGTCATTCCAATATCAGAAAATTAACTGATACTGCAGTCAATAGAATGACACAGTACAGTACAATATATTATAAACTCTTTGACCTACTTACACCAAAACTCTTTAAGATGAATAATCTGTTGTGGGAAACTGGAAAGCCACTGATTCCTCCAAAGTACTGCATACCAAAAAACAGAATTCCTCCAGATGAAACTAGGAGAAAGACTCTAAAAGTCTTATAAATTACACAAAAATTAAAGGTTCCATTAAGCTGCAAGTAGCATTTTAACATGTTCATGACTTACTCAGCAGCGGATCCAGCGGTGTAGAATAGTGCATACATTTCCTTGAGCTGACTGAGGGACTGGATGGCACTGAAGTGGGCAGTACGCTGGGGTGGAGACAAGGGACCCAGCAGCTGAGAGCCGTGTACAAATACGTCTTTGCAAGCTCCGTACCCCACTGCAATACGTACTTCTCCAACTGCATATTGCTGCTCCACCTGCCATGCCACATCACACAGGAAAATAATTAAAACTTTATCATACATTGTAAAACCTAGACAAGCTGCACAATAATACTACGTACTAATCTCACTATAAAACCATGGCCAAAAGTAGCCTAATTGTACCGACTCAATCACTAAGCAAAAGTGAAATGGGATGAAAACAATTAGTTTGCCAGTACACTACTGACCAGACATTCTCCATCATAGATGTTCATAAAATGTTTTTCCTTATACAGTATACCCTGGTAAGTAAGGATGTAAAGTGTCTGCCTAAACTTATATTTCCAGCTGAGAAACAAGATATACTGTACATATTAAAGCATTATATAAGTCATTCAGAACCATTTAAGATAATGTTTACTTTAACTGGACAACAAATAAGATGTCACTATCCTGTAACATTGATAATGACAGCAGATAATGATGTCTTTACAAGATATACAGTGCAATGAACCTGAAGAGATTAAACTTCTATGATCTCTCTACTTTGGGTGATATACAACCACCTATCAGTACAGTACACTGTACACCATGTTGCAACTCAACAATATTAGTATTAGTCAAGAGCAATAACTGATTAAATCACAAACAGTAGATAAGAAAGTGGAACGACTCAGAGGTCAGCACCTTCAAAGATAGCTAATCTACACTAATATAGCCTATGTTGGAAATTAGTTCAAGTGTACTCATACAAAACTGTAAAATATTTCCATTTTCATTAAATAAATTTTATTTTTCAAGTTCTTATTTACCTATAGTAAAAGCCCCGGTATTATTCAAGCGTTTGTCCATAATCACTACCATCAATTCTTTTTTGTCAAATACATTTCTTAATACATGTATGTCATTTTCTCATAGGTTATTTCTGCCGCAAATGCATAGCTTTCGTAATACAACTATGGTACCCTTAATTGATTCAATTTTCCATAATCTGTGGTGTGTACAACGGCCATATTGGTGTAAAAAGCCAATAAGCGTGCTTGATTAATGCACCTCGATTTCAACAGCCAATCAGTGTACTTGATTAATTACAATGGCTTCCCTTTGTACAGAGTGTCCATCTGTCCCCTAACATATTCTTCAGTGCTGTTTTGAGAATAACCAACCAGTTTAGACTTTTAACATGTCCATGGAGTATAACCGATGTCAATGAACTGCCCCACTTGTAATAAGGCCTGTATTTACCGCCACTCTCGAATAAAAAGGCATGTAAAATATCAATACAAGATGGCCACCGAGTGTTTGCATCGTTCCAATAGACTGCTAAGGTTAGCCCCCGGTAGTCTACTTCGGTTAGATCCCGGTAGTTTGCCGCGGTCCTCATTAGGTTAGGTTAGGTCAGGTCTACCTAATTCTATCTAATGTGTTGTAGTGTTTTTCAGACGAATCTGTAGTTCATATCTGGCGAAAACAAATGTTTTCGGAGATTGGGTGGGGAGGAGTGGGGGGTGATATCTTCAAAAACATTCTTTTGCAACGAATGTGAACAACAGATCCGTTAAAAACACACTATTAAATATTGCCTTCTGAAAACTTTGAGTCTAAAAGACATTATGCCATGATTATGGACAAACGCTTGAATATTACCAAAGCCCTAAAAATCAGGGGGATGTTGCTGATAAAGGCCATGAAATCAGGTTACATAAACGGATAATGATGGTATATGTTGTGTAATTAATAAAAGTCAATATGTATCATGTACTTAACAGTAAATAAGTAATTAATAACACAATGTGAAATTTAAGTTTGTTCATTGATCTTAAAGAAATATCCTGTTTTATATTCAGCCTTTTTTATGTTTTGTACATCTTTGGTTAAGTTAGTCATTTTTAACCATCATTTTGTTAATATATATATTAACTTTAATCGGTAAATATCTACTCTATTGCCGGTTGGTATTATGATGTTTTTACCTTCTTTACCCACTAATTTATACCATTCCAAGACACTTTTCTTCTATGGCATTTCGGTATTTATTGAAAGAACTACCGTTTCGTAGCAGTGTTGCTACATCCAGCTAGGTCCCAGTATTTTGCCTCGGTCATTTCCTGTACTTTGCCACAGTTATTTCCCAGCAGTTTGCCCAGGTTAGGTCCCGGTAGTCTGCTGTGGTCTAGTTTAGATGTACCGGAACCTGGGCGGGGCAAAATACTGGGACCTAGCCGGATCTGGCAACACTGCTAAAAACAGCAATAGTCAAGATAAATACCCTTTAACCTAACACTCTAACCAAACCCTAAAGAATGCTCCTATCCTAATTGCACAACTCCTAATAAGGTTGACTTGTTAAGGTTATACTATAATTTAGATTTATTTTCTCATAATGTTATTGCCAAAATTGAACAAAACATAAATTACATACGAATAACAATATGGTATTAGTACAGAAGTGGACCTTACTGTATAATAGATATTTTACTGTCATTACCCACTATTTTGGACCATTCTAAGACACTTTTCTTCCTCAAATGCCCCGTTTTCGAGATATGCCCCATTCTCAATACCCAGAGAAACATGGGGGGCCCGATGGGAATCGGGGGTTGACGGGTGGGGGAAACACGCATTTTACTATTGTTCTGCCTTTATAATACACTTCCTACCTTAATTTACGTCGTATACTATATATTATTCACCAATTTATTTCATTTCATTACAATCTGCAGCAGTGTTGCCAGATCCGGCTGGGTCCTAGTATTTTACCCCTGTCATTTATTGTACTTTATCACGATTATTTCCCGGTAGTTTGCCCAGGTTAGGTCCCGGTAGTCTGATGCGGTCTAGGTTAGGTTAGGTCAGGCTAATTTCAAAATACCCCATTTGAATATGCCCTATCTTGGAAACGGGGCATTTGAGGAAGAAAAACCATAGAAGAAAAGTGTCTTAGAATGGTCCAAAATAGTGGGTAATGACAGTAAAATATCTATTATACAGTAAGGTCCACTTCTGTACCTTTACCAACAATATTCTAAAAAGTTGGAAACCCCAGAAGGACTTGTTCATCATAAATACCAAAGAGATTACGAAAAGACTAATGAAACCAGTCAAGTGTCAGTCTCTCTCTCACTACAACTAAAACAAAATGGTTATTGTTGATTTAATTTACCTCCAGCATGGCGTCTAAGACCTCCTGAAGCCTGGTCTGAAGCATAGCATGGCCGTCATCCCTGCTGTACCAAAAAGCGGCCACAATAACGAGAATGGAGACGAAGGAGGAGACAACACGGCCGGTCGCCATAGTGGATATGTGTAAACAACAAGGTCACGTGGCACACTGTCTGTCTGTCCTTTCAACGGGGCTACATTATACCCCCCCTTTCCTTCCCCCCCAGCCCCATCCCTCCCCCCCACCCACCCTAACCCTCCCATTTCCCTTCCCCCCCCCCACCCTATCCCTCCCATTTCCCTTCCCCGCCACCCTATCCCTCCCATTTCCCTTCCCCTCCCCCACACATCGCTTACTCATAATACTCTATCTCAGTCCCCCATTTCCCCCCACCCCACCTACTTTATCTGACTCAGTCACCCACTTCTCCCTTTCACCTCCCCCCACCCCGCCTCCTCTGTTATCTCATCAGTCACCCACTTCCCCCGGCCGGCACTTTTACTATCTCTCACCCCCCCCCCCAACTCTTTTACCAGCCACTCTACTCTACTCCACTCCCCTCAAATCTTGTTATCACTACCCCTTTATTATTTCTTGACTCCCAGTCCCCAGAATTTTTTACCAGTCTCTAGCTGAATAGTTGATCACCACAACCCCCCTCGATCCTCCCTTATTTTTTCCTCTCTCCTCCTCCCCTACTACCCCTAGGCCCTAGCCATCATCTCCACCACAACCCAACCCCTCCCGCAATCCACATCCTGTTCCCCACCATTACCACACCCTGCCGATCTCTTCATATATAATGCCTCTTCAGAGTAAACATTTACAGCCAGCCCTCTGTCTGCATTCCCCCCCCCCCACCTCCCCCCTCTCTACTGTCAACATATAATTATATCACCTATCACCGTAAGCAATGCATAATGGAGCTGGTGGTGACCTCATAAAGCAAAGAATCCCTGTAACTGCAGCGATATATAATACAAGCACCTCATGGCCGGTTATGTAACAAGACTGTTCGTTACGTAACCACTAGTACTAGCCCCCCTCCCCCCCAACATCAACACAAAATGGAGGACAAACCTCAATAATATGATCTCTCCCCCACTCCATCAAAGTTGTGCAAATGAACCTCTGCTTCATTCTTAAGTTACTCTGTATGAATGAAAGATCTTGTAGAACGATGGGTCCAGTTAAGGCCCTGTCCACACAATCGGATCAACATTGTTACTAAAACCAGTTTCAATTCACATGTTTAGGATATGGGTGGCAGGCAGTGGAATGTGGAGTTGGTCGGGAATTGCTCCACCTTGACACTGCTAATGAATAAGGCACCGATCGTGTGGACAGGGCCTCAGCCGCCGGATTCGGAAAACCTCACTGTCAGTGTTTTTTTTAGCCTAGGGCGGCAATAGTGAGTGAAGTGGCATTGAACGAGTGAAAAAGAGCCACCACCAGGGTGTTATGTTTGGTCGATATAATAATTAAGGCGCCGCAACAGCGTGATCATATAGCGCCAGAAGGTGGTAGAGAAACGAGACAGCAAGCAGGAAGGAAATCGGAAGAATAGAGATACAGTTGAGTAACAGAAAGGGAAGGGATGCCAAAACCCTTAAAGTATTGCCTACATCACTACCCCCATACAGGGGAATGGTTGTGTAGGTGCAGACCAGTGAGGGAGTGGCTGTATATAGGATAAACAACTTTCTACAGCGTATATTAAATTTGCATAACCATTAGTCTAGCATTACCTGAAAATAGACAAATTTGTGCCCTATTCAATGAGTCATGAGTCTGCAGTGAACGCAGTATTTTATCCTACTAATTACTAGCCAGCGACGTGAACACAAACGTTTCTCGTCTCGTCTATTCTTCTAAAGATCAATACAGACAGTTTTGCTATACGGTTCGTGATCCCCTGACCTTGTATTGACATTTGCTTTTAACTTGCAGAGCAAAACTAGCTTTACCAGATGGAGCATAATATTATGCCTGCAGCATATTCCGAAACTGTTAATTTCGGCACCATCTAAAATATCAGCCAATCAGGCGCCTTTCTCTCGTCATGACGTCACCTCCGATTAACCAATAACACTCCGAAAGGTATGACATCATAGCTTGCTTTTATTATTATAAGACATTGCACTTTTTCACGGTAGAAGTGGTCATTTATTTCTTTATACCTCATTAATTTCAGTAAATATTTACTTGGTTCTTTGAATACAAACGGAATAATGGTAGAGGATTAACATTATAGTAAAAAATGTCAGTCCAATAAAAAATGAACTAAAAATTAAGTTGGTGAAAAAAGTTACTATCTGAAATATCAGCCTCTCACGAATCTCGTGTCAAGACGTCATATTCCGATTAACTAATGACTCGCGCTTATCCTCATCGTTAAAAAATAAATATAAAAACATTGCACTCCTTTACGACAGCTGTAATTTTTTCCATTATACGGTCACGAGCACTAAGGTACTATACAGCTTTGAACAGTCCAATTCGAATGGAGATCTTATTGTGCATTTATTTACGGTCTCTAGGTATTCCAAGCACACCTAATTAGTTATTAGTGCTCGTTACTGTACCTCATTTATTTCGTGAAATAATGGTGGGATGATTTTGATTGTAGATAAGACTGAAAATAAATGATGGTAACCAAGATCTGTCTTGCGTTTTCTCACCCTTTGATTATACCCAACATCATGGAGCATCGAGGTCCTTTATCTTTGTGAGGTTATTCAATCTCCTGGCAATTTGCACTGAAATATTGCTTAACAGCTTTCCATTTATATTCTTGTATATCGTAAAGGGTCAACCTGGCTATTATTCTAATTAGTACTACAATTTAGTTGTAGGTTACAAAGTGATATGCACACCAACTTTATTGATATAATACACCTGTATAGTAGTACAGTATAGTAGTATAAATAAACTGGTCGAGCTGCCAACTGGAAATTTCTTACTCCCAAAAAGCGCTATTTTTGATAAATGTCCCACAAAACCACCTGATTGTTATTTACTTATTACTCTTTATTATGTCAGGACTGAAATAATTAAAACCACCAAGAAATGCGCAACAAAAACACAGAAAAGCAGCTGCCAAATGGCACTAAAGCCAAATTGTAAGAGCTATATTGTTCTATAAAGTGCCGAATCCAGCTCCCAAAGCGCTAAATTGGCCATCTGTGGCCCATGCACATAGCGGCAATAACGCATAAAAACTGGATCAGGCATTATGCTCGAGTGCACTTCTTTGGCTGAAATTTATGCATAATAACGTATTATAATCATTATTAGTATTATTATGCACAATAATAATAATTGGTGTAATCGCATATGTTGGAGTGAACGACGCTGAGGTCATACCTTTGGAAGTGCGATTGGTCAATCGGAGGTGACAAGAGAAAAAGGCTCCTGATTGGCTGATAATTTAGATAGTGCCGAAATTAACAAGTTTCGAAATATGCGTCCCGGCAGGCTCCACTATCCAGACCAGAGTTTAACACTGATCCTGCCCACCACCACCTATACGTATATTTAAACTGGTTTTACTCGATAGTGGACTGCTTCAAATCCGAAAATGCAATAACTACAACAGTTATGTGCAATATACTTGGGTGTTTAGTCAAAACCAGTTCACACACAGGCCATTCTTTGTTTATCAGTTATCCCATATACTCCTTGCCATTTACTAGCACTGGTTCAGCAGTCATCAGCATACACACTTACCACAGCTCTTACAACCTGAATCTCTCAATCCTTGAAAAACAACTTTTCCTAAGATTCATTTTGAATACAGGACCCAAGGAAAGGCCAGGTACACAAAATTCGCATTTATTCATACATGTAAGGACTGTACAGCCTTGAGAAATAATATATTAAAAATTAAGTAAAAAAAGTATTTGTAGAACTGTCCAGAGTACAGTGAAATGCCCTGTACAGAGGAATGCTTCCCAAGAAACTATTTTTTGCTGTGAACAATCACTTTTGAACATTTTCCAGTTTTTTTGTACATATATATATATATATTGGTAGGACCCAGGAGGGGAAGAGTGGAGTATGTAATAGATGCAGGGACAGGGTGGTTGTCGAGGATGAAGCAGTGGGAGATGTCAGGGTGGAGAAGGAGAGGTCACACTGGAAGGGAAGCTAGGGCGGAGTCATGTAGCATCAGTAGACGGTGCCGTTCCAGTATTGCTGGTCGCGCCGTCCCCCTTCAGTATGGCTGGTGGCGCGTCTGTTGCCGCCCGCGTTGGCTCTTCCCGTCGTACCCTTGCCCGCCTGGTAAGGGCCAATATCGCCATAAATAATCAGTCTCGCATCACTAAGAGTACTGTTGCCCCCCCCATGCGCTCATTTCCCAAAATTATAGCAAAAAGAAAAAAGGGAAAGAAAACTATAGACTTGACTCCTTAAAAGCGGTTAGCAGGCAACATGCAAAGACTTATATTGATAATAAAAAATAACAATGTCAAATAAGTCGTGCACAAGTGAACCAATGACAACCAGTCTCGAGCTCCCAGCCCAAGCCTGACACTTACCATATCCACCATAGCCACCGCCACTGTAGCCGTAGTAGTCGTTGCCATAGCCCCCGTATCCTCCATATCCCCCGTACCCGCCATAGCCACTGTAGTCATACCCACCTGTTATGAAAAACTTGGGCTAAGGCTAAGATACTAGATGGTAACCACTGCATGGCCCTAACTTTTCTTTTCTCAGCTGAGGTTCAAACATAGGTGTGGCATCTATATAGTACTGATATTGTGGGTTATCCACTATAACTATAATGAACTGGTTCAATTATACATTCGACTTTTCATATTAAAGAACAATCACAGCTTCATTAGAAGTATCACAAATGCAGTTTTACATTATCACCACCAAGCAAACAGTACTGCACAGGTGGCACATCTACGAATCTGGAATATCAGCTGAGAAAAAATAGTATTGGACCAAGAGGTGGTTATATTGGTCACAGTTTTACTGTAAATTATGTGGTAGTGTTGATAAAGTATTCTAGATTTACCATAAAAAGTGCTTTTAAAAAGATCCCCTTCAGCAACAGTACTGGTACTTAACAGATATTGATGTGTCTACATATAAAGCAAAGCAACCACAGCTATACAGAACCACTGGTAACAAATGGAAGAGTAATAGTTTTATTATCTGTGAAGAGGGTCATTTGCAAAGGCCCTCTTCACAGATAAACAACATTGTCTTAAAAGCTCACACCAACACCTTTGAATTAGCTCTGCCTGGATGGGTTCTTAGAATTAAAGTTGTTTTCTGGGAAATTAATTACAACGAATAAAACTAATTATTTGACTCTTATATGTATTATATCAGGTCCGTAAAGTTTGCCCGTTTTACAACTTTTTTAGTCTTGTACAACTTAAATATTCAGATAACAAAAATATACCTATATCCAGTCTAACAAGTACAACTTGCATCAGCTGAATAAAACTTAATACTAGGCAGAACTGTTTCCATAGTGAGCATTGTTTTTGAAAGATGGACTGAGAGTACTTTGAGGTCTTATGACTGAAGATTTTTTTTAAACAATACAATAGCATACATATTGTACCAGAGGACTGAAATAATGTGGGAACAGACATGCAAGTTGACTGCACATGAGAGGGTTAATGTGCATTCACCTTAGCCAAAAGACATGCTCCTAAATATAGTCAAGTGTTGAAATATATTGATATGCTAAGGTCGATTCAAAGTGCAATTAAAGGTTCACGACCAATGTGGACTACATACCATATCCACCATAGCCACCCTGGCCATAGCCTCCATAGCCACCTTGGTTCCAGTTGCCACTCCAGCCACGTCCACGGCCTCGTACCAAACTACCACGAGTTCCTCTCATTCCACCACGCATGCCTCCTCGCATCATACCCATGGAGTCAGGCTTAGGAGTGGCTTTCTTTACATCCACATCATGGCCATTTATGGTCTGTTTTGGTGTCTTCAGGAGATCAGTCACCACAGCCTCCTGTTCGAAGGTGATGAAACAGAAGCCCTTGCGCTGATTCTTTTGCTTATCAAAGGGCATCTCTACTTCAATGATCTGACCAAACTTGCCAAAATAGTTCTTGATCTCATCATCGGTAAGATCTGGCTTGAGGCCGCCCACAAAGATCTTGCCGTGACGTGCCTTTGCCTTCTTGGGGTCCACCTTCTTGCCATTAATAACATGGTCACCAGCATTTATTACCTGCACAAAAATGCACATAATTAGCAGGGAGAAATTTAGTTGACACAAACAACTTAAAATTATCCAGAAGAAAAAGTGTACTGAAAAGGGATACATCTAACAGATTAAGCACAACCCACAGAAATTACAATAGCAACCCATTTTGATTACCCACAAAGAAAACTTACTCTTGAACATTACAAAACAAAATATAATTTCAAAAGACTGGGCCTACACAACCTAAATGATCAGAATATTTTCTTTTACAGGTCTTACCTTATCAATGGCCTCCGTGTTACTGAAAACAATGAAGGCAAACCCTCTCGATCTTCCTGTGTTGGGGTCTGTCTTGACGTTTATGCTCTCAATCTCACCATACTTGCTGAAGTGCTCCCTCAGCTCTTCTATAAACAAAAATACAAGCATTAGAAACAAAGCAAGACCCACACACTACAGTCAACCTAATGCATGCCTCAGATATGGTAAGCGTCGTCCTTAAATTTCAGTAGCAGAACTGGAAATTTTCATCATAAAATGTACAAAAATAGCAAGCACTTCTCCAGGTGTTTTATTTTGAAAGGACTAATCTAACCTTCCATTTTCTTTTTCAGAAATTGACAGGGTAGAAGAGTATGACAAAACATCAGTTTCAAGTGAGAAATTAAAAGTTAATATCGCAGTGGAAGAGGAAGAAAAATGGTACACAGTTCACCATGATCATAGAAACAAGTGTACTTTGATTTGGAGAGGGAATGTAGCCTTAAAAGCAGATACAAGAAATTATTATTGCACCTCAATCTACACAAGCAATCAATACAATCTCAGGGTATTGCATGTGAACTAACCAGTACAGCAACGAGTATTTAACTATGCAATTAATATTTTGGCCATTGGTCATCAAATGCAGAAAGTGTATGTACTTGGACGAGTGTTTGCACATCTATTCAGCTTTAATATCTTGCATTACCCAGCCCAGTGGACAATCCCATAAGTCTAAGAATGAGTCTATAGGACCACTGATGTTGTACTGATTATGGCTCTGATCATCCAAACTATGCAAGAAATACCACCTCACTATGTAATTATAACTGCTAACAGTAAATATCTACTCTATTGCCAGTTGGTATTATGATGTTTTTACCCTCTTTACCCACTATTTTAAACCACGAAGACTTTTCTTTTATGGCATTTTCTTCACAAATGCCCATTGGCGATTTCCATAATATTGAAATTTGCCCGACCTTACCTAACCTAGACCGCAGCAGATTACCGGGACCTAACCTGGGCAAACTACTGGGAACTAACCATGGTAAAGTACCATGAACTGACTGGGGCAAAATACTGGGACCTAGCCAGTTCTGGCAACACTGCTACAAAACGGCAAGTCTAGATAAATACCCCGCTAACTTGGAAGAATCAGTAGACTCCAATTCACACCAATGTACCCTCTATGAATAGTTTAAAATATGCTACTAATATACTTACTCTCAGTAGTTTCCCAGCTCAAGCCACCAACAAACAGTTTCCTGTAATAGAAAGATAACATTAAAAACGGCACCAGACCCAAGTATGTGCCTTAATTCTAGGATTGTACTGTACCTTTCGGTTGACTTTTTGAAGTTCTTAAAGTTGACTTTCAGCTTCTAAATGAGAAGTCAGGGAGAATTCTGGACAAATCTTTTAACCCACACTTCGGCACGACAAGATAGTAGGCAAAAGCAACAGCATTTTTCTGCTTTTACATATTACTCTGAAAATTTTAGCAAAACATGGATATATAAAAGGGAAAAATGACAAGGGAAAAAATGCAGGATGATAAACAATGAGATCATGTTCTAGTGCACGGTTAGAAACTAGAACAAGTGAGGTAGGTAGGTGAATGAGAGTAACCTTTTGTTGAACCACTAAAAAAATGGGGACAACTCAAAAGAGATGAATGAACCTTTGTAGTACCACGAAGACAACACAAGATAAATACCCTGGTGTGGATGCGGCGGGCTACAAGGGGTCAACAATTCTTCCCGAAGTAGCTGCCACCTGGGTGAGGAAGCAAAAACAGGGCCCGGTTAGTCGTCATGCTCTCACAAGGTCCCGTGGAGACTCCTTGCCAAAGTGATTGACTGGCTTCCATCAAGCAAATTTGACAGCTTCACAGTTCAAAATTTCCTGTTCTGACTGGACTTTCAAGGTTTCCAACTCCATCTGAGTCTTTATAGGAAGCCAAACTTGACATGGCAAATCTTGAATGCTGGGTGACTGCAACAAGGTCAGAGTGACCGGGACTACTAAGTTGAGTCAAAGTTGAAGTTGAGACTTTACCTCTAGTCTTTACTCGATCAAGGTTTATAAGACTTTACCATTTGTCTTTAAGTTTAGGTCTGATCCTTCATCTGGATATTTAGCTGTAATTTCATAATTGCTGGAGTCAAATTCAACCAAGATTACTGATCAAAATCTTGCTCATGACTCAATACCAATACTTGAAGTGATCCTGAACTAGCAAGATTATTATAAGAAAAATATTTCCAAGATAATCTACAATTTTCAAGTATCTGAATGTCAAATTATTGTACATTTATTGTTACCACAGTAACTTTGGATACGTACACACTGACCACAGCATCTGTTGGGAGAAGTTGCTGCTTTAGTATACAGCCATTAGTTTCATAAATCCTCATTGAAAAAGCAATACTGCCTTTGCTAAGTTGGTGGTTATGAATAACCAGCATTTACTTGATTCCTCATGAGATATATTTCAATATATTCAAACCAGAATTGAGTTTTTAGAAGTATTTCTGGAGCTGTACTGTACTTTTCAATGGTGCTGCAGTAATTTACATAACCTCAGCAGATAAATTTCCATTAGCCAGCCCCATGGGCCAAAAGTGACGACTTATGACATAGCACCCTCAAAATTATAACACCCTAATAAAAAACCTGTCAAAAACATTATTTACTACGGTACTTACACAACCACAAAGTGACTCAACAACCCTGCAATCTAACTTAGGCAACTCTTAAGAGGCATCCCTGACCATCAACCCATCAGACTGTACTCTCCCCGCAACTATAAATATATTGTATATACAAGTATAGAGGAGCTGTACGTAACTACCACTAACACGCCGAAAGACTTCAGAACCAGTCCAAATATGCAATGAAGGGGGGATATGTAAGCGTGAGAACATGAACAAAGAGACCAGTAATAGTAATAATAATAATACCTGGAAAACAAAAAGAGACAACTTATACACTATGTCCAAACTGCGTGCGATATGTAAGGAGATACGGCGACCGCTTCCACACTTCTTCAACTTTGGGAACTGAACAGGATGCTGACAAATGAAAAAATGTACATTATAAATAGACATGAACCGCTCGTTAATATACACCTAGTTACAGGAAAAAGTAAAATGTATGGATACAAATTTTTAGATGCGTCAACGGCATCCAAGAACGGCCATTTTGGGTTAACGACACACGGGTGGTTAAGAGTACAGTCTCGATGGGGGTACCGGGCAAAGTATATATTTCTTCATTTATTATTAACATCTCACCAAGTGTTACTAAACTCACGTGGTTATTACATCGTCAAGGGTCGCCATGACGTCTTGAGCCACACCTCAGGCCGCAACACACCAAGATGTCCGAGATTAAATAGGATAACTTGTATTGAAATGAATCCAACACCAAATGGGCGGGAGGGGATAGGAAAGGGATGCCTCTCCTAACTTACCCCGCCATTCAACTTTTGTACACCATGACTTCTTTCTGTATTGCTTGGGTTTTTTTTTTTTTGGTTAACCATTTATCTACACTAACTGCAAGGTCTATGAAATGTAAAGGCTTTAGTAAATGTTTAAAAATAAGACTTAAACATACCTGTCGTCGTCACGGCCGGGAGCGTCTGCGGCACCACTGTCGTTCTTATCAACTCCTTCTGTGGCCATTCCTTCACCATTTTCCATCCCATTACCCTGGAAATCCCCCCCAGAGTAATCCTCTGAGAAGTCTTGTCCTTCCATCTCCTGGTCAGCCATTTAAAAAGTAATTAATTTTGGAATACGACTTAAAGAATAGGTGTACACGTCCTACACGTATGAAGTCCAGCGGCTGAGAGAGTGTTTGAGGCCCCGTGGCAGACACACGCTTGCTATAGACTCGTTGTAATAAACACTCACTCCCTCAGCCAATCACAGGCGGAGACGGCTAGCGGACGAGCCTACACTCATATACGCATGCGCCACTTTTGCTTATGCTACGTCGAGTTACATTTAGGGAATAAATCGATCAATTTATTGTTACTATAAACTATAATAAGCTCACATCTAATATTAATCTACCTTCATCCTGAAACTATACTAATCGAGTTTCTCTACAGAAATAGTATGGAGTCAGCAGTTCATGCAAATTATGAATTAATATTTGGGGCTTCCACAAGCGTTCTTCTCTTTTTACATAATATATATAGAAAAAAACTTATCATATTATCCATACATCATTTTATATTCACAATTCCATATCTTCCTGTTGAATTGTACTAAAGGAAATAGACCAAACAAACAAAAACAACTTGTGATCAGAGGTCAATCAACCCTGCCATAATAATAGGCTATAGCAGTTATATTTGAAAATGCTTTCACCAACTTTGTATATATTGGCAGTTTGGCAATTTAGTCCTTTTAGATATTAGAAGTTTGGAACCACTCCTGGTCCGTGGAAACGCATATCGGTGAAACCTTGAACCGTATGATTCATGAACACAGCGTGGCTTTGTTGCCCCACCTTACTTTATAGAAGGACGCTACAGAACAACTATAATTATAAGATGCCACGCTTTTCAAATCTAAAGGCCTCCATAGACTATCATTCATGCCTACGCAAACTAGGTAACTGTGCAATCATTTAAATTTGCCACACACTAGCTAGCAAGAAGACTAAGCAGTTACCACGCATTATCAGGCATCAGCCGCATCACTGTACAAGCGTGTGATTGACCATAAGCTTGTTGGATATGGTTCAGTCATTTGCGCAAACCACGGTTATGCCTGCACAACCACCCAGTTTGTTTAGGTATGATTCATAGTCTATGCAGGCCTTAAGGTATCGATGATCATGTATTTACAAGTAGCTTTTTTTCCGTCTTAAATATGTAGACACCCATATCTACATCCACAATAGAGCAACAAACCAACATCCACAACGATACTTTGAGAACGTGAGCCTTGTACCCAAGGATGATAGACTATAATCCTTGCTTGTACCGTTAATAATTGGAGTCATGGAAGACAATTCCTTTCCTTAGATTAATTCACAATGGATGGCAATAAGATACATTTAAAAATATAATTTAATCAATAACAAATCCTGAAGTACAAAACCAACACTACGATTGCTGCAGTTTATGAAACTGCTCAAGGTAGTTAATATAGATATTACCATCTTATTAATGCACTATACGATCAACAACACTGTATTGTATGTCATAATTAACAGTATCAAATCAGTTCAACCACACGTGTACTATCTACAATAATTTAAGCCCTAATAGAATTTTACCAATTAAAATAAATATGTATAGTAATTCTCTCAACAATTTAAGCCATAACAGTATCAAATCACTTCAGTGACACACACACAGTATTGCAAATCTTTTCAACAATTAAATAAATATTCCATTCGTTTCAACAATTAAGTAAATACTCCATTCTTTCATAGATGTGTTTCAATCCTCTCAATGATATTTATTATAAGATATAACAATATTAAACCAACTTAACCATACATATAATTATATTATAATCCTCTTTACAATGACATAAGATACAACAGTGTCAAAACATATCCAACTTAGTTAAGATAATAAACTCAACCAAACACAACTTCTGTCATCTATGTATTGTATTAAGTCACGATCACCAATTAATGTTTGCATAAAAAGTGAGTGAGGTACCTGTTGAGGTACATAATTTAACACAGACACACATTCACTTGGATACTCATTCAAAATAACAATACATGTACATCAGATGGTCCAACCTGGTGGAACTGTTGGCATGAGAAAGATCCACCAATTAGGATTCCTGTTTCAATAAATCTGAGATTAACAAATACTGTAACATAAACCTGTGAGGACAAGGGCAAAGGTATACAAGGTGTTGCCTCTCACCTGCCCATTGGAAAGAGTTCTTAATATTAAGGTGTAATGATATACAGAGTTGTAGTTTTGTATGTGTGTATCAACACAATAATGTTACAGAGCTGATAATTGTAAACTGAATAAAGAAGAAAAATTAGCTTAATCATGATTGCACTAAATCTTACAATGAGAAAATATTCCATAGTGCAGTCAGTGATGGACAATATCTACCTGTATACATCGTCATTGGTACTGCTATAACTACTCAAAGAAAGGATCCTGTACTGGTATCATTAGGGCTGGTTCCTTAAAATGTGTCATAAAAATGAGTAACATTGACACAACAATACATTTCTTTCTTGCAGCATTCTTGAGGCAGCCTCCAACTTGTGTCAAGCCTGGCTCTGAGCATTAACTTACGGAGTAAGAATGTACAGTACAATACTCTCATTTCTTTGGGTAACTTTAAGTATTATTAACATCCCTGACTGCAGTTACATATACAATATATATCATTACCAACCTCCATATTCCTAAGTATCACAGAAAATCCTCATTGTTTACACAAGGATTTAACTAGTGTGAGAATCAAAGATTATCATATATTTATTTTTTTAAATACAAAAATAAAAACAATCATGTTGACTTTTGCTACATTCCCTCCATGATCATTCAATTGCTATAAACATTCCTTCCATCTAGCTTTCTTGTCACTGGCATATATGACACTAAAGACAGCATGCGTCATATGATACTAGAAGGGAAGGTAAAAGGAGGAGACAGCAATCTTGAAAGGAATAACAAAGAAAGATTGAACAGTCAACAAAGAAATATTGGACAGTAAAAAAAAAAAAAGTATTGGACAGAGAGGGACTGAAAGATGAAAACTTTATGTAAGATAAGATAAGCACTGTTAAGAGATATATTTTAACATGGAATGTGGACTACCAGTATAACATATCTTTTGTACATACAGGTGTGGAGGTCAGGTATACAGTATGTTGTAACTACTATTATAATTGGAATGCTTCTAATTTTGTAGATATCGAAATACTGCATACGCCAGCCATAATCTTGTCCAGCAATTTCACCGAAGGTTGTGTATGTCAGATTGTTATTCCAGAATTTATTTAGTAGGATTGTAGCATGAACCAAGGGATGATCATGGATATGCCCCCCAGCACATAACACCACTCTGCACCCAGACTCCAGAATCCTGTCAATATAATGGTTATTAGTTACATTCTTGGGATAATACTAATACTGTTATTGTAGAAAAGGCATAAGGTAGGTTAGGTAGATAAAGAGTATGATGGTTCCAGACATTATATGCAGCCCATCATAAATCTCATCATACCGGTAATTCATCATTTTATCTGTGTGGAAGGACCTTATGGTCCTGTTTTGTTTCTTCATTGATAGTAAAGTCAAGGACAAAAGTTCTTTTTACAAAAGTTCATTGCAAACTTTTAATAATAAATAGATTGTGAAGGTGTAAGTATATCTATGAAGGTAAATATTTCTAGTGCAAATAGATGAATGCAACAGAATGCTGCAGTAAATGACTATTCCTGTCTGGTGTGTATACTTACCAACAGAGGTGACAATTGGACCAATGGCCCTGGCCAGCGCCCCCAGTGAACGCCAGATACCCAACAGTGTACCTTTGTGTGATGCAGCACCATGACATGATGCCAATGCTGTCAGGCACGGCACCATCAGTGATGAACCTGACATGTACAAAACAAACTTGTGAAAATAATATGACAACAGCAACATCCATATCACATATTAACCCACTCAGGGATGTAAGAGGACTGAGGCTGGGAAGGGAGGCCAAACCATTCCCAATGGTGGCATTTCATGGCAAAACTTTCCTGGGTGCCTTATTACACACAAAATCATCTGATTAGCAATAATAATCATAAACACTAACCAATAGCATAAAGGGTGAGACCAGTGTAGAGTCCCAGGCTGCTCTCACTCACTCCAACCAAGATGAATGATGGTATCATCAGTAGCAGACCCTGGTGATATACACAGCCTCAGTAAATCATTAACACCACAACATACTGGTTGCTGACTGAAAGATTTAACAAACCCACTAGTTTTGACTTGTATTACATGACAAAGGAAGGCTTTCAGTAACTGGTACTATAACTGGTAAATCTGTCGGCCTGTAACATATCCATCAATCCCTGTTCCAAAAAGCTTGAGGATACAAAATATTACTTGTTAAAACTGTTGACAAGACACTTAACAAAGTCACATACTGAAGAACCATGAAACCAACACAATGCCAACTCACCCTATTTGCTGTGGCTTTTAAAATCTCTGAACCCTGTTGTATTCTACGGACATAACCCCCCTGTGTCCCTGCCATCACCAGCCCCAGGAACGTGAACATGCGTGCCTGATCCATGGAGTCGTAGTTGTGCTTGTGGTGCGTCACAAAGGTTAGAGTAAACTCCAACCCCGAGTACAAGAAGAGGAAGAGGAAGTACACTCGACCCAGCTTCATCAGTCTCCCACGCTCTGAGGAACAAGGGACCTGTATTTAGTCATTGAGAGTTCATTGTATACACCAACACACACACACACACAGCTGAGAGAATTTAATTAGCTTCAATTCTAAATATGTTACATTCTGTTTGGAAACCATTCAAACAAAAAAATATACTAATTCACACCACTATCCACACCAAAACAAATACCATACTCATCCACAACCAACCAATTGACAATCTATCCTTGCATAAGCACCCACACCTACACACACCTTCCTTAGAGAGTCCCTTGATGGATGTGAAGGAGAAAAGACTGCGTGGGTTGATGAGGTCCCAAGCCTCACTCAGCCGAGACCCCACACTCTCCCTCCTCATGGTCTGTTCAGAACAAGGACGTAAGGGTGGAAGTGTCAATGCATATTATTATTTTATTCTATTACCAATATTTCCATTATCATAATTATTACTATTACAGTTATGACAATTACATATAAATCTTTCACCACCACCATGTCATAAGCTTTAAGAGTTACTTTTAGGTTAAAAGTACTGCAAAGATTTAAGTTTAGATAAACAGTCAAAATTGTCTCATCATACAGTACAATACTTAGTTGCTAGTTGCAGTTTAAATTATAATTGGAAGCCTTGAGTTTGCTCAAAACACTATACAGTACTCTGAATACTTGAATGACTGTGAAGTGCTCTGACCTTGGGGAGCGACTCGGTGAAGAAAACGGAGAAGTAGAGAATGTTGGCCAAAGCAAGGATGAGAGCGTAGATGGCTGAGGCGGGAAACCATCCATGTGAACCCCACCTGGAAAATGCAGCACCGATGGCCGGACCGATGGTGAATCCAACACTGAATGCCACTCCAATCATCGCCTGGACACAGATGGGAATAAGATAATGAAAACCGCTTACATCATCTGGATGGAAGGGAGGAAACTACAAAGAATGTTTACATTATAATCGTACATTGCTAAAAATAGGCCTAAGTCAAAAACAACCATGAGAAGGACAGAAACTCTCTCACTCTTACTTATCATGCACACCTGTGATAACTCACCATGCCCTTGGCCCTGGTGGTGTTGTCTGATACATCAGTCATGATGGAGTAGGCTAGTGAAACATTACCCTTGGTGGCTCCCCCGACCACTCTTGCCAACACAAAGATTGCAAAGTTGCTTGCTGCTGCCCACAGTCCATATGAGCATGCCACACCCACCTGTCAGACATGTTTTATTACTATCATTGTACCGTAATTATAATAATTAATGTATTTATATTTACAATTATGTCATGTCACCATAACACACCATTCACCAGTAACAGAAAATGAGAATGAAAATGAAAATTGCCATACCAACAATTATTTTATGGTTCTCAGTATAAATTTCTAGTGATTAACAGTGACAGAAAAAGAGAGCATACCAATGTGAGTATTAAGATGGGCTTGCGGCCGTACACATCAGAGAGCGCTCCGGTCAGGGGACTGGACAGGAACTGTAACAGGGAGAACATCGACCCCAGCAGACCTATTTGGGAAACACAATAACATAATGATAGTCACCACTGGAGAAATACAACAGGACCACACCAGAACCAAACATCAACAATCTAAGCAGCCCTCACCTCCAAACAGTACCGAATGGAAGCGTGCAGGGATGCCGAGGGAGAGTTGGAAGGCTGAGACCCAAGACAGGAGAGTCGGGTAAAGTCCACTTGAATCATGTTGGCTGTAGTGGTTGAGGAGTGCTGGAAAGAGTGGCAGAATCACCGTGAAGCCCAGCAGGTCAAGGATAAGGCTTAGGAATACCACACGCTGGGTCCTGGACCGCATCTGTTGGTAAGATGGAAAGCATCATATGAGACGGGAGAGGATGTAAGGTGAGGGTAATGCAACAAGGGCAGTGTGTGGGACAAGAAAAGTGTAACCAGACTTCAGGTTCTGACGAAGGATACAAGCAGAAGTAATACAGTTCAGTATATAGTTGAAGACCTGATATAACCTTTGAAGAGTCAAGTAGTTAAGTAGACTCTGGAGCACAAGCAAGGCAGCCCGAGTACCACACAGCTGAATACACAAACACGACTGACTAAGCAAACCTGCCTAGACTGGAATGATCAAAGGAGAATTTTGAACCACCATACAGCTGTAAACGAATTATGAAGAGAACTAATTAATAAAGGGAAAGGTCAACTCTCTCACTTTTTAAAACCAAAGTGCTAAAGTACACGTGAACACGATTTATGCAAAGGTGGCGTTATAAACTGGGTACACTTATCTTGACCTTTGCTCTCACACATGTTGGTCCAACTAATTCTTTTGAGAATTTGACAATGTTGTTAATTTCTTAATTGATGCAATAGATGCACAGCTGTATTTACATGTACGGTACCGTATATGCATTACTATCTACTACATCATGCTGTACACTGCAGTTTTATTTTTAGCATTACCGTAATCAATCATTAATTTAACTAATTATGGGAAGATGCAGTGCTTCCCCTAATTATTATACAAAACCACAAAATGAGATAATACCAATATACTGTATAAAGAATAGGTACACAATATAATTTTATAACCTATACAGAGCAATATATAACATGAAAATCACTTTGTTAACCCCATTATAGCCTATACACAGCAATATATAACATGAAACTCACTTTGTTAACCTTAGAGGAGTCACTGATCTCCTCCACCCGCCTGCTGGACCCAATATCCTTGACACTGCCATTGGAGGACTCACTTGCTGCTGCCGTCTTTGCACCCTCGCCGTCCTTTGTTTGTATACCCGACCGCAGCATTACCATCTTTAACCTATAGACAGACGGTGGGGTTATACAGCATTACATATTATCTGGTTTTATATGAGGTAAATTTAGTATCCAAGATGAAAAAGATGTATTGTACAGTACATATAAGTTACTTAAATTATATCATAGGAGGTTAATTTTCTGTGATGAAAAATTATGTACTGCATTGTACAGTATATATATTATAGAGTTCAATAGGAATATGACAAAATTGAAAGAATGCTACAAGTGACGTTAATTGTACTGGTGCTGGTACAGTATATGATCCTGTGTTGCTATGTGAATATCAATGAGCTGCCTATCTTGGAAAACTATTTTGAAATTGTTTGTGTGACATGAGACAGTTCACAGCTGTGCCTCCATTGTCAATCAGATATCACACACCTGTTACCAACATTACATCCTTTTGTTGAAATATTTATATGGTATTGCACCAATTGCTTACATATATAAGTACTGGAGTATGAATCACCAACAAAAGTAACAAACAGAAAACACATAATTGGCAAAAGTTTGTCAACACACGTGATCACAAAACAAACACCAGCAAACTTTACAAAAACCCTAAACAGCATCACGGTGAGTAGAATGTTAGATGATCAGCAAATTTTTTACACCCTACTGGTAAAAAACTATGACAAACAAATAATAATAAAGATAGAATATTTTTTATTGCTCTATACCACAGCTGAATAAAGCTTCATTCCATCCATATGTGAGATAGTGCATGTTATGAATACAAACTGGTAAAACATACCAAAATGGAGACAATATTTTTGTCTGTTTTCCACTCGTTCACAATAACCTATGTGTGCTATTTATACACTGAGAATGGCTTGTGAGGAGAGCAGGGCTAGAAGTGGCATCTACCAACTCCAAACACTCTCTGTACACCAAATACCCATCATCCAACACAATACGGGCATAAAAACAGTTATATACTGTATAATTAATTTATCTTATGGTGGGCAAACCTGTCATCGGAATGGCAAAGAGTTAATATGTTACAACTTCCCTGTGTAGAGAAAGTGGATTAGATTCCTATTGTTGAAGTTTCTCTAGCTGTCTGGCAGAGCAGCTCTGAGCCCTTGAGGAAGGCCATGGCCTGTGGCGGGCTTTCCCACAGTGCTCTCAGAGAGTGTATGTTGTGTTGTTGGTGAGTGTGGTTGTGTACATTGCAGTCTTCCATAATGTGTTTAATAGAATGAGGTGCTGTGTTGCATCCTGGACAGGCATCTACAATGGCTCCATCCAGCTTCTTCTGATATGTCAGAAGGGCCGGGTGGTGGCCACATTGCAGCCTGGCCAGGTGGACTCTGTCCTCACAGGGAAAGGATAATTCAGATGGGTGGATGTCAGGAGGTTGTGCATGCAGCTGAGTGTTGTTTTTGAGTGTTTGGATGGATTGGTGACTGAGTTTAATAATAACAGTTTCTAATATGTTCCAAACAGGTTCACAATTACCAATAAGAGTAAGCAATAACAATGGTTGAATATTTACAGGAATGAACCTTGAGTGTGTTGAAAATTTGGTATACAATTGGGTAATAATTATATATCTAGGAGATGGCTGTCACTTGCTATAACCTATCCTTAACCCAACCAAATCTAATCATACCTACCTAATCCCAACCTATCTAACCTAATCTAACCCAACCTATCTAACCTAATCAAACCCAACCTAACCTAACCTATCTAACCTAGGAAGCCTGTGATGTAGTCAGACAATTGGAGATAAAGGAGTCCTTCAATTATTGCCAAGAAACACACACACCTATATGGAAGAAGCTTGTTTCGTGGCATGGTCAGGGGGAATCAGAAGCCTCCATTTTTTATACACGATCATAGGGTCCTTAACCTAACTTAATTAACTTAAAAACCCTGTGATCGTGTATGAGACCTGGTGGCTTCTGATTCCTCCTAACTATTATGTCACGAAACAAGATCATTCCATATAGGTGTGTGTGTGTTTCATGGCAATGTTTGAAGGACTCACTAACCTCCAATTTTTTTTTTTTACATCACACGGGTCCTTAAACTATTTCAAACTAATAACTTGCAATTTGGTGACAAGTCGTATGGAAACTAACCCTGTAACTATAAAACACCAAGGAGATGGAAAAGTAGTATATATATATATAATCTCATGTACACAATTATACATACATATGTCTACAGTAAAATTATTACCATGACGGAAACCCCACATCCTATTCACGATAAAGAAAAGAAAACTACATAATTACAGCATATTGAATCCATTAACAACCTTCCCATAGTAATATATATACTCCATTTGTACACCTGTATTACCTTTTATATGTGGAATGAACCGGTCAACTCAACTTGTGAAGAGAAAGTGTACAATGACTTGGAAATTTAGTTGTAAGTGCCACCCATATGATGTCTGAGGCGGCACTGATGTTACCAGTGACGTCACAACTCATCCAGAATTCTCCAATCTCCTCCAAAATTCCCCAAATAACTAACAGGTAAAATTTCCCCAGAATCTCCCATGTCATAATTATACATTCTTCTGTTATTCTGTTATTCTTCTGGTATTGCAGTACGCATTATTTAATTGAAAGCTATTGAGCTCAGGGTAGATATTACACAAATTTTAATAAAGGATCAAAATTCCTAAAATCGAGAATTATTTTCGATATTTTCTCCATTTGCGTCTCTGATTCTCTAAATCTAAAAAAAAAATTATGATTGGTAACACTGGAATTCCTACCGCTTCTAGGAAGTGGTTTGTTTACATCCATCATTTGTTTACATCCATCAAAGAAAACCAAAAATAATATACAAGTATGTAAGAAAACGTAATAGTTATAGCAGTAACTTAAATAAACCGTGGAGTATATACGACAGCTGTTATTTTCCCACCCGCTGTACAATATGTTTGTTATTATTATTTCATATTAATATCAATGATGTCTTTGCTCTCTTTCATGATATTACTGCGATTGTTTACATATATATACTCTAATTAATTTCCCACCATATATAAAATAACTTCATTACTTATAGCGGCAACGTTAAAAAATATATAATATGGCGCACCTTCTCCAAAAATCATTACATGAATATTATGGTGACTTACATAAACCGTAAAGAATAATTTGATAAGCTTTTTAATGATATGAGAAAAGGTATAATTTTTAGCGACTACTTATTAATTACAATTTTGGGTCAAAGCAAAACGAATGTTCAAAAAATAACATTCAATATCATTATACTGTTAACAGATGAAGACATTATTAAAGGGGAGTAATACACTTTTGGTACTTTGGAGCGCCTTGATTCCTCCAATTAAAGTATGCCAGGAAAACAGCAGCAGGACCGAATGAACAAAAATATAATGGTGGTCTGTTGCCTGGATTAATTTGCAGATCTCACTTGCTCCAGATTTATCCCCTTATTATGTTGCCTGGATTACTTTGGAGGTCTCACTTATTCCAGATTTATCCTCTTAAACTATACCCCCTTAAACGATTGCCCTTTACAACCATTATTACTACTACTGAACAAACTTTTACCTCACCGTCTAAGGCCAAGACTCGCTCCAGTAACCCCTTTCTTGTATGGGAGTGGGGTGTGTGTGTGTGTGTGTGTGTGGTCTGCTGTGGTATACCAAACAACAACAACAATTACAACTCACCCGCCAATTAACTCTGAATACAATTAACTAATAACATACATTACTTGGAACCCGTGTAGTAATTTAAAGCCCTATATACAGTAGCTCCTCTTTTTGCCATTCTTTAACCATGGAGTCAGGGAAGTTTTATTCAACAAACAAACAATTGGACCACGGAGAAAAGTAAACAGGAACACAAACAAATGAAATATAGCCGACTGTACCGTAGGCTATATTTCATTTGTTTGTGTTCTTGTTTACTTTTCTCCGTGGTCCAATTGTTTGTTCGTTTGTTTGTTTCTTCACGTACTGCTCGTCTTTAATTACAGTTGTGCCAATGTTGGGAGCGAGTTAAAAAGTTAATTCATTTGCTGACGAAACTTAATTACTGCAATATATGCGAATAAAAAAAATCCACTCGATCTGTTTTCTTTCCACTATAGGCTTACACTCTGCTTATATTACGTTCAATTATTTATATTTAAAGCCTTGAACAACGAGAGAGGTCATTCACGATTATTGTTTACATAACCAGACCATGAAGAGTGAAATATGATGAGCTATAGGTGTGTGTATAGTGTGACAGGCTATGTACAGTACGGTGTGTGTATAGTGCGACAGGCTATGTACAGTTAGGTGTGTGTATAGTGTGACAGGCTATGTACAGTTAGGTGTGTGTATTGTGTGGTAGGCTATGTACAGTTAGGTGTGTGTATAGTGTGGTAGGCTATGTACACTTAGGTGTGTGTATAGTGTGGTAGGCTATGTACAGTTAGGTATGTGTATAGTGTGGTAGGGTATGTACAGTTAGGTGTGTGTATAGTGTGGTAGGCTATGTACAGTTAGGTGTGTGTATAGTGTGTGTATAGTGTGTGTATAGTGCGACAGGCTATGTATAGTTGCAGATATAATTATGAAACAGATACACCTGGAATGGGACTCCTCAATGAGTAAATAAAGGGTAGGATGAGACGTTGTGTGTAGAGGAGTCGACGAGTCCTATTCTATGTTTGAAGTGTGCCTGTTTCACGTATTCGGAATTGGAAGTCATGGAAGGAGCTTAATAATAGGTGGTACATTTGTATAATTATAACATATAGTTTCCGGTCAGTTTGATTGAATGGGTGTGGCTCTTGTTTATCTTATTCTCCTACGTGCTGTGTATTGTGTTTTGTCATTTATTCCCATCGAGGTCTTCTTTATTCCTCTTTATTCTTATTCCCTCAAGTGTCAACAATGAGGCCTTTAGCAGAAGTTTTCCAAGTCCTATAGTGCTTCACAATTCCCAAATTTATAAGATGACATTGGAAAATTTAGAATCCATATATATTTATATATAATTATTTTCACACATATTTTCACACATAATAATTTCACAGCGGGGTTTCTTCTCAGTTCCAAATCAGTGCCCGAATATCTGCAACACAGGGAAATATGCCTTATATATAAAGTTAAAATTGACGACATACTGTACATCTGTGTAATTATATATTATCATGCAATATATGGGGAGTTTATTGTGCATCACTATAGTTATATTTACCGAATAATTATGCCGGAAAATGTGGACTGTGTGACACCACCTATATACGGCCAACACAGTCATCACACCAAGAACAGGTCGTGTGGGGAGCAGCAGGTTTTACACTATTTATAATACTATACATATACATACGTGCCCTTTCTGACGCCCCCGCCCGTCAAGTTCGTTTTCAAGGTTTTGTTTTGTTGTGGTGGGATGCCAGCCAACATCACAAGCTGTTGCCAGTCTTTAGCGATTTATCCACGGACCATTTAGTAAATTTCCGATTATTCTGAGTATCTTGATTGGGAGACTTTCTGGGTATGAAAATCATTATATATATATGGATTCTTAATTTTCCAATGTCATCTTATAAATTTGGGAATTGTGAATCACTGTAGGACTTGGAAAACTTCTGCTAAAGGCCTCATTGTTGACACTTGAGGGAATAAGAATAAAGAGGAATAAAGAAGACCTCGATGGGAATAAATGACACAACACAATACACAACACGTGGGAGAATAATAAGATAAACAAGAGCCACACCAAACACGAAGGAAATAAAGGAGCGAAAATTGAACAAGTGACAGGAGATAATCCGCTATAAATATAAATAATGCCATCACTGTATGTATGATTAGGTGGTAGTCTGCTTACTCCTCCACCCGGCCCCCTCTCCTCACACCTCATGCACCTCACCTTCCCTCCCGTCAGTCCCGTCACCTTGGTAGCTGCCGTCGCTTTATAGCCTTCTAAATGTAGAGGACACACACACACACACACACACACACACACACACCTCTACTCGTGACTCTTGTTTACTTTCCGTTCAGTGTAAGGTCTGCTGGTGATGGTGTGGGTGGGTGGGTGAGTACATTCATTGCCTGCCTGGTGGAAACACAAACTTTATAATTATATATATATAGGTTCGTATTCCTTCACCAATCACTCTTTTACCCAGGGTCCAGAGAATACTTGTATATTCTCTGGACCCTGCTAGCTTTTACCTCTCAATTTTTCGATTCGTTGGTGTTTTGATTTTGATTAGAAGGGGTTTACTATGTTTAATATGCTTAATTAACTTACCCTGATAATATAATATACAAAGACGGTGGTGTTGTATTCTATATTGCATTGAAAAAAAAAAAAAAATTCATCTGCTGTGTGTGATCTCTGTAAACTATAAGACAATTAACATGTTCAATATAAAAACACACTCGAATCATTTCTAAGTCAAGGTGAGGGACAAGAATCTGGCCCATAAATCTGTCGAAAGTAGTTTTTTGTGTTGGTAAATCTGGAGCAACTGAATCCTCCAAACCACTCCAAGCAACACAAGACCTAATATTACTTTTGCCCCTCTGGCTGGTCCTGTTGTTGTTTCCTAGCATACTTTGGAGGAATCAAGGCACTCCAATGTACGCACCAAAAAAGACAAATTGCCACCTTAAAGATTAATTAAAATATATAATTGGATTGTGTGTATATCCGAAAACTTCACCCCCTAAAATTATTCCTACAACATTTGTCTCCGATTTTTACGAGTGTGTTGTCTGATGTGAATGTGTACAGGTTAATTCTAGACGATTTTACAATGCCAGAGAATAATTACTGGATATCATTACAAGGAAGGAAGGAAGGAAGGAAGGGAGGGAGGGAGGAAGAGTTAAAGATAATGTGAAAGAAAGGCAGATGAAAGGACGAAGGTGAGAGAGAGAGAGAGAGAGAGAGAGAGAGAGAGAGAGAGAGAGAGAGAGAGAGAGG